>BQNB010007701.1:0-92616 GCA_026074375.1 Tanacetum coccineum | reverse complement strand
CGTGTTAAAATGTTATGATACAATTTGTTGTTTTGTGAAACACGATATTATGATGGGTGACTTTTGCGGTAATATGGTTTAACCATATGTCGAATATGGGATATTGTTCAAACATGTTATTTTGGGACCAATGTTATTATTATAACGTCTCTTTGAGTCGTTCTTTATCAATTATGTGTGATTGTGCTAAGAAGTAACACCCATATATGTTCCGCTGCGCTGTCCCAAAAATAGGGGTGTTACAGTTTCTTATGGTATGTAAGGACATCTGTTTTATCATCTAAATCTATTTTCATAAACCTTATCTTTTCCTCATACCAAAGTTGACCTTGTTGGTGAGCAACTAATTATGCTTCAACTTTCTTTAAACCTTAAGTATATGCCTGTATTTCTATGCTTGCATCACTAAGTTGTGCACTTTGTTCATCATACAGTTTTTTAAGTTTAGCATAAGACTCTTTACATTCTTTTGAACAAGAAGATACCTCTGTGTCTGAGCCTGAACTATTGCAAGCCATCAAAGCATAATCTTCTTCTTCTTCTGAGTAACTGGTCTAATCAACACCTTCTCCATCAATAGTCACCAAAGTTTTAGAGTCCTCCTGTTTACCAGATCTTTTCCCATTCTCTCTATCCTTATTCCCAAAGTTCCACGCATCTCTCCTACTATCTTGATTTCCTTTAGTTCTGCACTCTCTAGCAAAATGCCCTGTCTTATGACAATTATAGCACTCGACTTTGGTTTTGTCAAAACTAACTGGTTCTTTGGCATCAAATTGTAGCTTTCTACCTGTCTTTTTGTAGAACTTTTTCATTCTCATTGAAATCATGGCCACCTGCCATTTTAAGTCCATTTCTTCTAAATCAAATTCATTAATCTATTCCAAATCCTCATGATCCAATTGAGGGTAACTAGATTTATTTGCAATTAAGGAGTATGATGAAGTTTGTTCATATTGTGAGTTATGACCAGTAGAATTAGAAACATCATAAGCGATACTAACATCATTAGTACTACTAGTGTTCTCAGAAACAAATGCCACATTCTGCGTGCTAGAGGATGATGCAGTAGAGCCTTTAACATCATTCTTAAAGACTCTAAGATTATTATACAGATCATCAAAGCTGAGACTGTCCACTCCTGGCTTGGTCCTCATGATTAAGGAAATTTGAGATCAGGTAGAAGGTAGAGACCTATGGAATTTCTGATTTGCATCTTCAGTGGAGACACGTGCACCATGAATCTCTAGTTGACTCAGAAGACTCTAAAACCTGTCATAGCCTTTATGTAGTCCTTCTGAGTTTGATACAGAGAAACCTTCAAACTGTTGCTTTAGAATATACTTCTGCATCTTCTTTGATTCATCATTTCCACCAAATCTAGATTTAATAGCTTCCCACATCTCTTTAGCATCAGTCATCTATTGAAATTTAGCAAGATGATCTTCTAGTAAAGCCATAAGCAAAGTGGTCCTTTCTTTTCTTTCTCTTTATCTGGCTAAGATTTCTTCTGCAGTCCTTAGAGGCAGAACCTTGATTTGACCTTGTGTATCTGTGGTGATTGATATAGGACCATTCCTATTTTGTATAACTTCCCAGATAGGATAGTCTGTATAGGCCAAATAATGTTCCATTTTCATGGCCTATATGTCATATTCTCCCTTTTTAAGAATAAAAAGTTTAATGGTTGACACAGTGTGAGGAGTTTGTTGTGATTGTTGTGTAGGTGTTTGTGATGGTGGTGGTGGTGGTGGAATGTCATCTTGTAATCTAGCCATTGAATTGCTTTGTAAGATAAGGGTTTATAACTGGTTTTTGTTCTTCTTACTTAGAGTTTCTCACAGGCTCTAATACCACTTGAGAGTCCCAAACTGAATAGATCTTTGCAGCCTGCTAAGGGTGATAGCCAACTTGTATAAATACATATTGACTATAGAGAAACACTGACTATGAATACTTATTGTATATGCGGAATCTACACAATAGTATTAAGAAGTATAATAAATACTAAACTTTGATTTCTATTAATCTGCCAATACGATTACAGATTACTAACTATGAGATATGATTGTATGAGATATATGTTGAACTGGTGTGTCTAACTATGTCGTGAGGGTTCTTTTTGTAGACCAAGGATAAACCCTAACAGGCTTACAAAACACGTAAAAGATAATACATATCTTTTCCTATAATATCTCGTACATATCTCTTAAATGGTAATAACTATTTTCTACTAACGATACTAACTATGTAAGTAGTACTTAACACTTTATACTGTCAGTACTAACTATAACTATCAGTACTAAGTATATAACTATCGGTACTAAGTTAGGAAAACATAATTCCCAGCAATTACTTTTGGACAAACTATGACCATGGCAGTTTTGGAGCATTTCTTTCCTACAAAGCCAAGCATCGGTCAGAGATTCTTTTTCATGTTGAGAAAAAACATGGATTTCTCTGAGGAGTTGCTCAAAAAGAACTGGGGGAGAGAATCGGCTAATGAAAGTAGATTGAAGTTCATCCCACATTTCAATATTTCCTTTATTAAGTTCGTTCAGCAATGTTTTTGCTTCTCCAGTGAGTGATAGGGGAAACATCATTAGGCGGACAACTTCATTTTCAGTATCTCTGTATTTAAACATATCACAGATTTCAAGAAATTCATAAATGTGTTTGTGAGGATCGGTTTTGGTTCTACCATCAAATTGGTTTCCTTTGACAAGGGTCAATTGTTACCTTTAATGGAAAACTCGTTTGCGGTTTCAGAAATAGTCATTGCGAAACCGGGAGTTGGAGCGACAACACGGTCGGCAGCCCACATGGGTTCATCATCCATTGGATCGTAATTTCAAAGAATGTCAAGAAAGTAACAGAAGTAATTGATGTTAAGAATTTGTGGGTAGACAATTCTCGGGTGTTGTGGTAGATTATTTCTTTGATGGTATGGAACTCTTCTGTTTCGTCGACAAAGTCTCCAATTCAGAGTGCGTTCAGGTTCGGGTAATGGTTCAACAAGTTCATAATTGGAAGCACGTGTATGCATCCAAAAGTAAAATTGTTTGGGTTAGTTTGCTAGAAAACTATACGATGATTTTTGAAAAAGATGGGGAATTAAAGTGATTTTCCAGGGTTGATTACAGAACAACTTAAAAATCCCCGGCAACGGCGCCAAAAACTTTGATGTGTTTCAAAAGCTTTAAATTTATAATGACTGAAAATACCAATTTTATTATAGGGAAACACACGGGTAAAAGTATAACCCACGTATGTAGTATAATCTTTTTAGTTAAGACCAGGTCGTCCACAAGGATTTGAGTAGTATTTAGATAATCAGAAAGAAAATAAACTTTAACATGAAAATAACTTTTTATTTTACCAATGATAATAAAGATGACTACTCGGATAGCTGAAAATAATTATAAGTATTGGAAATGATTAAAACCTCGAAGATGAAACTTAACTTATAAAAAGGATTTCTCGTCAGAAAATGTTTTCACAAATTAACTTAATTAACTCAAGATTTATATTTAGTAGACTAGACCAGATGTGTCACTTAAATAGTTTAGTTACTTATTATATCAAAACTTATTTTGTTTATCAATTCACGAACGTGGATTTCTCAGCACAGACGATAAAGATTATAGACAAATCTTTAAAACCATATAGATCATAACGGGTCTTTTGACCTATACCGGTATGATTATATAATCTAATTTGATAAGCAAAAATTGATAAGATAGGATATAACATGATTGCAACATAATCTTGAGATTAATGAGATCACGATTATACCAAACACTTATTCATTATCATAATGTCACCTAGTGGTCATGAGAGATTTAGCCTCTCATGGCTATGAGATTCATTACATAAGATGATTCAACATAAATTTCCATTATTCCAATATACTACGATGATATTTTACTTCGTTCTTGATTGTTTGATCTTCAATCTTCAAAAGGGTATGGTGTTTATGGTGTCTTGGCTATATGGGTGGAAAATGGTATGAAGAATGGATGAGAGGATTGTTTGAAGGATGAAGTAGTAGAATGAGGGATGATTGAAATGTGTGAACTCCGTCCCCTATTTATAAGGTAAGTCAGGGGTAAAAGTGCGGCGCACAAGGTTATAAGTGCGGCATACTTGGTGATTAAATGTGAGGGTAATAAATGTTTATTGAAAAAGTATGGCGCACAAGGTTGTTAGTGCGACGTACTTAACGAGTTAATGCAGTAGCATTTAAGTCTTCTTTAATTTTTCATAATTAGGTGGGAAGTGCGGCGCATAAGGTTGTAAGTGCGGCGTACTTGTGGAATTAATGCTGAATTTTGACTAAGCTTTAATTACTTCTAACTTGAGGAGAAGTGCGGCGCACAATTGGTAAGTGCGGCGTACATTTTCACATTAGAACTTGAATTTTATTTCTTTCTTGTATGTTGTAATCTTCAGCATATAAATATTCGATCTTTGTTGTGTTTATCTTCGAGATGTCTTCAAGTGAACCTGCAAGCAATTCATGCTATTAAGTGTCGAAAGTTCACGAGAAATGATTAAATATATGCAAATAACGTTACCGAAAGCATGTATAATTTGGGCGCTATCTGGACGTTTCATCATTTGTTGGCTTAATTTCGTCACTTCCCAATTTCCAGTAGTCTGACAAAGCTCCTTTAGTAAATATATCCATCATTTTGTAGTTAACAAACTTTGAGGCCAACCAATTTTCGAACTTGGGATTAGTGGGGTGGTTAATTCCGCTAGTGCAGGAAGGCAGGAAGTATTTTCTAAAAATATTTCTAGTCAAATCAACCCAACTAGTAATTATCCTTTAATTCCGTCAAACCATCTCCATGCATCTCCAACCAATGAGATTGGGAAAACAACAACTCTAAGTTTATCGTGATTCATATTCGGTAAATCAATTGGCTCAACAATTTTTAGAAAGTATTCGATATGCTCGACCGTGTCTTCCCTATTAGTACCACTAAAGGCATTTTTGTGCAAATCATCAATGAATTTTTTTTCAGCTCATAGGCGTTCTTTCCATTAACCCTAATGCTTGTAATCCCTGAATAGTAATTTGCATGGTCATTAGTCATGATTTTTCTCGTTGTTGATTTTGCTTCTTTGTCTGCCATCTCTTCTTCAATTAACTAGCTCTGATATGCACGATCTGCCACAAAAGGTAAAAATAGCAGCAGGATTTGTTCTGAAGAAAGAATAAAAAATTAAGCACGAAATCAAACACAAGAATTCAGCTTCTGTTTCAGATGATCGATACGCCGTATTCAATAGAAGTGAATATGCCATATTACTCTGCTAAGAGAATATGTTGTATTGGATAGAAAGTTGGATACGCCGTATCTAATGGAAGTGGATACGCCGTATCGGTTTATCTACCAGAACGGTGTATTATGAAAATAATTAAATACGTAAACAATTAAACGCACAAATATACAAGCAAATATACAAAATATATTGAATTATACACAAATCTAAATTACACTAATCTTAAGGTTTAGATCTAATTTAATGCTTAAAACCAAAATATCAAATAAAAATCAAGATTAATTTTCACTCCCCGGTAGCGGCGCCAAAAACTTGATGTGTCGTTGTGTGGTGTTAAATTATGATTCAAGTTTTAAATTTATATTTTGCCGGCTTAACCAAAAACAACACTTTAACGGGCAGTATACCCAGTCGGTGGGAGTTTCGTGGTAAGTAGGGTGTCGATCACTAAGAGCGAGAAACACTTTCAATTTATTAATACTTTGGTTTTTTAAATCTAAGTTAGTCTAATCTATGCTAAATTTATGCTAAACCTATGATAGACCTGTGTTAATCCTAAATCTAATGGATAAGGGGTTTTTAGTTTGAGAGACCGGCACATGTTTGGTGGTGACTAAAACCAATTCAAGACACTAAAACACACGCAAACAAATTACGTAACATTCCGTATTTAAGGTCGCTATTTATTCTGAACTTTATTTCTATTTTCATTTTTTAAGCGAATTATAAATTTTACGTTTACCCGATTTAGTAAGAATTTCCCGTTCTTAGCTTTGTGTGAGCCGTATTTAGAAATCTATTCCGTCTTCGTACCTTAAGTGGTTTAATAATATCGTAATATTCCCCAATGATAATAATTTACACCATTTTCATTTTTTCGTTGTGTTTCGCGTTTACATAAATTTCTAGTGTAAAACTCGCGTTTTACCTTAAACTTTACCCCTTTTTCTTAATTAACTTTACACACTTTTAATTAAGTTATACATAACTAAAAATCAAAAAAAAAATTATTTTCACATTTCAAGGCCCTATGGCCGGTTACCTATATACACACACAAACACTTTCATTTTTTTTACACTTCCTATAACATCATCATTTCACTTTTCTTTTTTACATACATGCAAAAATCTCTCTCTTCATTTCTCAAGATTTCAAAATCCTCTCTTCATTTTCCTCCTCATTGCTGCCGAAAATAGCACCATCACCACCATCATCATACAAATTTCTTCATCTCATTTTTAGCATCTTAACATCACCCACAAGTTGCTTGCAGAGTTTGGTAAAGATTCATGAAGATTTGAAGAAGTTAGGGCTTGTTTCTTGGGTTTTCTTGAAGGGTTTTGATTAGGGTTTTGTTGGAGGAGTATTATCAATATTAGAGAAGGGTTAGAAGCTTGGTAATCTTGGGTGTTCATTGGTTCAAATCAGCCCACACAAGAAAAAAGTGTTTGGTGTTTGATTCTCTAGCCTTAATCTTTCTTTTTGTAAGCCCTACCTTTCTTTTATTAGCCCTATCTTTTTTTTGTTTCTTGGTTTCTTTGATTTTCATCCATGAAAATAGATGTTTAAGTTCTGAATATATATGTGTGGTTATGTTCTTGAGGGTATTTTCAATTAGTGTGGCATTGCATGTGGGTAGATGATGATTAAAATGAAGTTTATAAAGGTTTTAAGTTGAAATAATGGGACTGTTTTGAAAACAGTAGCAAAACGTGTGATTATCTAAACATCTTTGGCCTGAAACCTATGATTAAATTATATGGCTGGAAAGATACATTTCTTAGTATCATAGGATAGTTGGATCCTCAACCAACTCCTTGGGATGAGTGAGTTATGGCCAAAACAAGAAAATAGGTCAAATCTGGACATGTGATTAGAATACGAGTTAAACTCCAACTTTTTGCCATAAAATGTTAGGTTTTAAAGATTGGGTCAGTAGTAGACATCTTAAGGAATCCATAGCTTTTGGCCTCACCTTCATTTCTATTATGGTTTGGGATTTATGGTCATTTTAGTAAAGAGTAAATTTTTTATAAACTTTCTGTTTTGGACAACCAGGGGTAAAATAGTCTTTTCACATAGCTACGAAACTTTATAGATTATGAGGCTGGAAGTTTTGGAAACTAGACTCAAATATATTTCCAGGGGTGAAAGCCTCACATATAGAACATTTGTGAGCTAGGAGATATGAGTCCGTGAAGTCGAGTTAAAATCAGAAACTGAGTTTTTACGTCTAGTCAAGAATTTAAAAACGTCGTACACCATGATAAAATAAAAATTAAAAGCCGAAACTTAGTAGATGTTCAATTACCTATAATACCAGGTCACATGTCATTTTGGGGTTAAAAAGGATTTGAGGAAGTCCTTGTGGAAAGCCATGCTTATCTCGGAAACACATCTCATGATCATTGTCTAATTTTTACGTATTGATACTTTCTACGTACTAAGTCGCGTCACTCCTATAGGTTGTTGGTGATTGTTGGTGATATCTCTCGATCTATATACTCAGCTCCTCAATCTTCGTCATTTACTTGACTTACGGTGAGTTTATAGCCTCGCTTTTCAAGTATTTTTCTGAAACCCTGCGAGGGAGACGCATGCTAGTTTTTATAAAACGAACACAAGTAGTTTTCTTCTTGTATGCTTGGACCCGTATGTGAATATATGTTGTTGCTTGAGTAGATTTCATCATAAGACCCCTATCGTGGGCCGTCAACTACCTATGATGGGTAGCCTCTCATACAATTAATAGCGCTATGGGCTTGACAACCCGGTTTGGTTTTTGGGAAGTTTGAATCTGGAAAGTGAGCACTCCCAATGTACGGACATATTGTATGGAGATTTGAGTAGGTATCTGACGAAATACCTAGCCTGGGGGCATTCATTGTATTATTATTATTTGTTTATGGAATTCGTCAATGGGATCGGTGTCGCGAGCTCAATGCAACTGTTGGTTATTAGCTTGTCTGGCCCACAAGTCTATATGATGCTTATGATTATTATTATGCTTGTGTTCAACTGTTTATTACTTATAAAACCTATGAATTCACTCAACCTCGTGTTGACTTTTTAGCATGTTTCATCTCAGGTAATTGAAGTGCGGAGGCTTGGAGGCAATAAAGAGGAGGATTTGCGCTAAATTTTTGTTCACCATTTAAAAATCCATTCCTCATTAAAAACTTGTTTTAGTTTGGTTATATCAAACTTATGTACTGTATGGTGATGATCTTTAGGGACTACGCTTTTGAACTCTGATAATAAAGGAATGGAATGGTTGTTTGTTTTAAAGAAAAACGTCTCTTTGAGTCGTACTTTATATCTTGTGATTATTGTACTAATATTTAACACCCAAATTGTTGGTTCCGCTGCGTGTAAATTTGGGGGTGTTAAAGATTGGTATCAAGAGCCACAGGTTATAGAGAACTAGGTCGTTTTCAAAACCTAAACTATAACCTTATTTTTTTTAATTTTTAGCGCGCAAACTCCTCGAGATGCCGGCCAAGTCATCCTTGTGATTACCATTCTTTTGTGATTATCATTCTTAATACTTATACCCTGCGGGTGCATTATTGCTAAGTATTTATTGAATAAATACTATGATTTATATCAAAATATACATCGATTGGTAAACCATATATTAAGGTTTTCTTTTGTATTTATTTACATGTTTAAATAAATCATTATTAAAATTATCATATTCATTTTGATGCATTGCGTTCATTCGCATGTTGCATAAATTTTATATATGTAGTGACCTTACATACTTCTATCCATGCGCATATTGTGTCCGACTTCTCATGATCACTTTTCTAAGCGTTATTACTATTTCGTTTATATGTGTAATGACCGATTACATATACTCGTTCGATTTGAACCGAATTATTTTACCCGACTTACTTTTATCGTTGTGCGTACCTTCGTTGTACGATTGTTTGGGATTATATAAGTATTTGATCCGATGAGATTATACAATTATCATTTTACTACCCGTGCGTGTTATTTCCCTATTTAACTTCTTTAAGCTACTTATATAGATATCCGAATTGCTTTTCGTTCTTTTTCCCATGGTGCTATTCACGGGAAACATCTTGGATAAATTCCCGAAATCGTATTGTGGATTTTCACAATCTTTTCGTTGGCTTTTCATGTCACCGTTTTACACGACATCCGAATATTGTGTAAATTTGTTTATTCTACCGATCATTTACTTCCGACCCGGAGTTGTAACACTCGTTTATACTCCGAGGACGCCATTGTCATCTTGTGACTCATCGTCTAGAATGTGACGGTTGAATGGAATACGAATTTACTTGTATAAATTTCAATTATTCTTTTTTTTCATAAGAACCTCCTTGCTTCGGAAGCGCGACTCGTTAATGTTTCGTCCTTTTTCCCTTGTGCCTCTTGTGATTATGAAAAATCGCGGGCATTGTTTTACTCCTAGCTTTGTCATTGGCATTATTGAAATATTTTTCAATGCCATTTCATATGCCCATTAATATAATTTATTTTTGGTTGTTTTGGAATCCATAAGTCATGTGTGTATATAAGTTTTGTTGTTTTAAAGTGTTGATATAACGCCTTAGATGATGGGGAGTATGATTCGTGTAATAATTGAGAATTTTGAGGAATTCGGTTGAAATTTTGAGGTGTGTCAAAAATATATTTAGTGCAGAAAATTAAAATGTTGTTAAGGATGTTGTAAAAATATTTTTATAAAAGTTAGGCTTAAAAATATGTTAGTACTTGTTGAGACGATCGTTTTGATATAAAATTCGACCCGTAACTCTCAAAAACGAAGTTTTTGTGGCCATCCGAAGTTTAGAAATCGTTTAAAACAAATTCTGCACTATTTTTATAATTAGTTGCTGATACAGTTTTCGAGTGCCGTTTCGGGCCCTTTCTGGTCCGAATCGGCCTTCCGTTAAAACTACAAAGTTGTTTAAAATGCCGTTTTACTTTTTCGCGAGAACGCCCGAGTCTGAAATCGAGTAATAACGGGCCTAAAAGCTAGATCAAAATCTGCATTTTTCATTTTATTGAAATTGCATCAGATCTGATGTAAGTGCGTTTTCATCATTTTCTGTATCATTTTGGGTCTCGGCTAAAACACGAAAGTTGTCCGGAATATCGTTTTGCATAAAAACTCGCGAAATTTGGTCTAAAAGTGCAAAAGTGTGGGGATTTTGGTCTAAGTACAGATCTGCGTTTTTGTAAAGATATTTCAACAACTATTTTCGAAAAATGAGCTGATACAGTTTTTAACTTGAGATTCGGGCCCTTTCTGGTCCGAACCGGACTTTTGTTAGAACATAAAAGTTGTTTATTTTGATGATTTTTATAAAAACTCGCGAAATTTTGTCTAAAAACGCTAGATGATAGGAAAACATTGCGGTAAAAGTTAGTGGTTCGTCTTTTTGGAAGAATTGAAATAGTTGCTGAATTTTGTTAAAAAGTTGGGTTTTAAGCGTTTTAGTGACCGTTTGAGCTTGCAAAACGTTAACGAATGTTATTATATGACTAATAAATTATTGGGTGCGTCCGGTCATGTTTAAAAATAGGAAGTCTATTTTCGTAAACTTTATGTATATAAAGACATGTTGCGGGAAATAAGAATAGTATATGAATAATGGATGGGTCGGTATTATCGGGAACATAATATTTTATTTAACGATATTAATGTCTTCGAAAGTTCGAACTTACTAAAAATGGAAACTTTCTAAAAATAGAAACCTTGTATATATAAATATGACGTCGGAGATAGGGTTAAGCATTTGGTTATTGGGGTGTCGGTGTTAATTGAAAAAGTAATATTTTTATTAAACGATATTAATGTCTCCGAATATCTGGACTTTCTAAAAATTGCAACCTTCTAAAAATAGAAACTTTCCTAAAATAGTAACTTTCTAAAAATAGTATACTTTCTCTAAAGCATATGGTTGTCAAATAACTTAGGAGGTACACACATTTGGATTCCATTATTCTTTTATATATATGTGACTTATGTGTTATTTTATTTTATCTCTCCTTTTTCCTAATTGCGCTCCATCGCTTTTGGTCGCGGTTATAATCTCTTGTCTTCGTATCCTCCATCGCCATCGATATCAAGTATCTCATGATGATTCCGGCTAAACCCTTTGAAACCATATCATCTTGTAACCATTTCACCGATTGCTTCATAAACTACTCTTTACTATTCTCGTGCAAGGCTGAATCGTTTGTCACCTAAGATCTTGATAAAGGACCACTTTTTTACTGGTTGTTCTAGAGAATAACACAAATTTTTGTGTGTTATGAAAAGTGGTATAAAATTGAGGGCTATCCGCTTATGTACCCCTATCTCTTTCTCGAATGAATTCTCCTTATGCAGGGTACGTTTGACTTTAACAAACGTCGTTCCTAATTTTCCTTTCATTTTTTATTTCTCTTCATGATGGAAATTCTTTAGGCGCTGTTCTAAATATTCGACATTAATACCAAACTTAGAGGTTCTGCGTTTCTTTGCTTTTTCTCGACCCACCTTACTTTGAGTAACATTGGTAGATCTCCGAGATGTCTCCGGATGTGATTAATGAAGTATGAATAAAAGTGTTTACGTGTATCCGTCATGATGTTCGTCTTTCTACTGACTTGAAATTTGTTCGTGCGAACCATGCGTTAACTTCTCTATTTTAATCGCTCACTTGTCTCTTTTGTACAAGGGCGATCTATAACTTATTCGATTTGAGAGGATTTGTTGTATGGATTTCCTTTTTCGGTTGTGTATCGGACGTCACAAATTATGTGCTGCAGGTGTACCTTCTTTGAATTGACAACTAGATTAAATTCTTCTTTTCCAATTTTTGTATCGCGGTCACTTATATTCCATTGTTTCCTTTAAGGACCCTCGCGACATTAAATTCGTTCCCTACGCATTATGCGTTTTCTATCCTTTGTTCCAGCTTCGTTGCTATCTTGTTACTTTGTAAAACTCCCGAGCAGTTCCTGTCTTAACTTTAATGCGTAAATACCGTCACAGTTATGAAAAATTTTATAATTTTTCACATGTTCTAAATTACCAAAAATATCCTCCTCAGTTAAGAGTCGATTCTAACCACCTCTTTATGTAGATACCATAAATAATATTTTAATAAACCTGCCTTATCTTTCAAATCACATGTTTTTATACATCACATTTTAATCAATCTTAATGAAATGGACTTCCGATTTCCACTTCGTTTCAAACAAATTGATCTTAACGAATTAGAAAATAGATTTTCTAAATAGCAACCGCGAATCCGAGAGTTCAACAAAGTCTTTATACGTACATTCATCTCAAAGGTTTTCAAAAGCACCACAGTGATTATTGAACATATTTTACCTTCATTTGAACACTCTTTTTGTCAAAGAAAAACCTAATAAGTGCCTTAAAAATGTTGACCCACTAAGGATACATATTCGTCTTTACCTCTCAATGAAGTAGTTTTAAAAATTCTCCTTATTAGTGATTTCGTTTTCAAATCACCAAACCATTAATAAATACTTATAATAATATTTTCATCATTTTATGAATGACTTAACACTTTAATTTCGTAACCGAACGAACTTCACATTTTCATAATCTAGAAAGTGTCTAAGCCTAGTTTATAAAACAAAATTTAAAACAAGTACCTTTACTCCTCCTCTCGATCGACCGTTGGTGATGAAAACAATATAAAAATCCTGGACAGGTTCTTCTAATGTGACATTCAGTATTTTAATGTCAGCATGTAATTCATACCTTGTTCTCATTTTCTAGTAAAGTGAATTCTTGCGTTTTACGGTTTACACGATTCGCGACTTCTCGTTTCTTGTTAATCTTAAGTTGTTTTAGGCATTTCATCCGTTTAAGTGCTTACCGTGTTTATTCTATCTTTGAAATCCCTCGGTGGCCTTAAATCTAATTTTGGCATTTTTCGTTAAAATTTACGTATCAGTCACGTTTAGTCAAAATCTTATGTTTTCGCTTAAAAATCGTACTTTTATCGATCGAGAAGATTTCTTCAGAAACAATTACAGTAACTCTTCTTGAGCAAGCGTAAGGCGAATCGGAGGAATCGAGCGCCAGGACGTCGCTCCCGTAAGGATGGGAGGATGTAAACCCCCGTATAAAAGGTCACTGTTTATTTTAATTTCTATATTAATTTTACAAATGTACATTTTTAAATTTTGGTTAAAATCAAAAATTTCGGATTCTAGCGAGTTTCGGATCGTAAGTCACTTGTTATCGATCGAGAAGCTAATGGATGCTTAATTATAGTCCCGTAAATTCTATTAGAGGCATTTCAGTTGAATATATTATCACCGACCTATTTTGGATGTGACGTGTTTTAAATTATTTGTTTCGCGAAATTTAAGCATCGTACCGTGCATTGAATAATTATTCGTTTTAACGAACGAGAAACCGTGAATTTTTATTTTATTCTCGAAAGCGTGAAAAATTTATATTTTATTTTCATTTTTTGTAATTTTAAACTTCTCCCGTTGGTTGCCGAAAATTAGACTAAAAACAGTGTTTTTATAAAAATTACCAGACCGGGCTAGTTTTTGGGCCCAAAAATCTATAAAATATTAGATTAATAAAATTTTTGGCCCAAACTATTTTTTTCCCCAACCGGTTATAAATAAATAAATATAATTAGAATCATTTTTTTTATATTACCTAATTTAAAAATTATACTTATCTTAATTAAATAAATACAAATACATATTTATAGTAAAAATAAAACTTCTATATAAATTTTTTTTTGCTTTGATCGGCTGAAAAACTCAAAACCCACGCCCCACTAATTTTTTTTTTTGACCCAAAATTATTTTTTAGAGATATTTATTTACTTACCAAAGATAAATACACCTTACTCAATTATTTACTTAATTATATATCTTTTTGGCAAGTAAATCTTCCATATTTATTTTTTTTATAAAACCAAACATTATGATTACCCTCCTCTAATTCTATTCAGCCAAGTCCAACGCCCAATCAAACCATACCTATTTTTCTCTCCATTGCATGTACTTACCTTATATGATACTCTATCCCTTCCTTATAACTCCTAGATATCACAATGACTCCATTCCTATCTTTTCTCTCTTCTGTGTGTCGAACACAGTAAAACCAACACCATCACCATCATTCAACCTTCATCAAAGCTCTATCTCCTAAATCAAAATCCATTCCAAATCATTTTATTAATAACCCCTATTCATAAACTCAATCAAAAACACCATGGAAGGGTTTTCATGATTCTTGATTTTTAGGGTTTTCTTGATTACTAGTGAAAGAAGAAGTATTAGGGTTTATTGGTGAAGATTATAACAAGATTTGAAGAATAAAATCAAGTTAAGGTTGTGTTTGTTTGGTCAAGAAATTCGGCAGCCATAAGGTGTAGGGAGAAGTGTTTGTGTTCTTGATAAATTATCCATTCTAAAATCATTGTGAGCTCTCTAATTTTCTTATTTTGATTATGGTTAAATCTTGGTTTTTCATATTTTTGATTTGTTACTTTATTAAACATGCATGAATGGGTTTAATTGGTTTTGATTTCTTTGATGAACATTATATTTTGATCTATAAAAATCATGTATATGTATAAGGGATATGTTAAATGATATATAAGTGGCCTTGCAAGTTAATGAGAAGTGATTTATACAAGTTTTGGATTGATTTAATTGTGATTTGTGAAGACAGTTTTAGGGCAGTAGCAAAAACGTATCATAACTTTAAAAATATGGCTTGGGGTCTGTGATTAAATTACATAGGTAGATAGGTATATGTCTCAGCTCTATGGGATAGTTGGATGCTCAACCAATTGTTCCGGACGAGTGAGATATGGCCAAAATACGAAACTAGGTCAAATCTGGACCTTTGATTAGAAAACGTGTTAAAGTTTGGATTTTTGAACTAAAAGCTTTGGTTTTAAGTTATGGGTCAATGCTAGACATCTTAATGAAACTCCAGCACTTGGCCTCACTTTGATTGCTATCACGGATTTTGATTTATGATCGTTTTCGTAAAAGTGAATATTTTGGCTAACATTCTGTTTTGATAGTCTGTCATTAAAATAGCAATTCCCATTGATTGGTAAAAGTTTAGATTGATTGGGCTAATGTTCTGGAAACTAGACTCAAATAGATTTCCATGAGCGAAAACCTCATATTCATAGCCCTTACGGATTAATAGTTATGCTTTCTTAAAAACTGGTCAAATCAGAAACTGAAGTTTTACGTCTTTTCTAATAACATATAAAGTACACAATTATGATAATAAGATAAAAATTAATATATAAAACTTAGTATATGTTTAATTACTTATAAACTCAGGTTATTAGGCATATTTTGGAATAAAACCATTTAGTTAAGTCAAGGTGCAACGCCACGCATATATCTAAGAAACATATCCCATAATTGTTAAATTTTCGTACGTATTGTTTTTATTTTTATATTTTACTAAGTTGCGTCACTCCTATAGGTTGTCGGTGATGGTTGGTGATATCTCTCGATCTATATACTCAACCTCGTGTTGACTTTTTAGCATGTTTCATCTTAGGTAATTGAAGTGCGGAGGCTTGGAGGCAATAAACAGGAGGATTTGCGCTAAATTTTTGTTCACCATTTAAAAATCCATTCCCCATTCAAAATTTGTTTTAGTTTGGTTATATCAAACTTATGTACTGTATGGTGATGATCTTTTGGGACTACGCTTTTGAACTCTGATAATAAAGGAATGGAATGGTTGTTTGTTTTTTTAAACGTCTCTTTGAGTCGTACTTTATATCTTGTGATTATTGTACTAATATTTAACACCCAAATTGTTGGTTCTGCTGCTTGTAAATTTGGGGGTGTTAAACAAATGGATCACCCGACGTACCCAAAGATGAAAATTGTTATGATCATGATATATTCAACATGCTTACTCAAGAAGTGCAGTATACTGATCTCCAAACTGAGCTTAATCGTACGAAACAAAAACTTGAAACGTGCATTATCAAAAAAGAAAAAGAATATGCTATTCTTTACAATAATTGGTATAAAAATTGTGAGGAATGCAAATATGATAAAATTTTATATGATAAAGCCTATAATGACATGCAAACCAAATTGAACGGTTGCAAGCTCAGTTGGGAGATCTCAAGGGTAAGAGTAGTGATACTCAATGTGCATCAAATACCCTTGATCTGAGGTGTCTCGGAAACTTAAAGATGAGAACGTGTCATTAGCATCTCAGGTTTTGAATTATGCCAAAGAAAATGCTCATCTTAAGACCACATACAAGATCATGTTTGACTCTATCAAAGTGACACAAGCTCAAACCAATTCAATAATTGACTCTTTGCAAAAACAATTGTATGACACTATCTATGAAAATGCTAAGCTAAGAGCCTAGTTATTCGATAAGGTTTCTAAACAAAAAGGCACCACAAAAGGTACAAGAATGAATACTATGTTTACAAAGCAATCCATCTTGGGAAAACCACCTTCTTCTTCTTATAAACCAAAACTTTATTCTGTCACTCCTTTCCCTAAATCTACGATTATTCCCAAGGTTGGTAAGTCGAATGCTTTGTCCAAACTAGTCAATTCAAACTCGGCACCTTCCACACGAGAATCGAAAGTTGTGCAAACTGTTAATGTGATTGCCTCTAACATCTTTAGGACTAATCCTTTTAAGACCTCTAGGTTAGATAATGTTGTTCCTAACAAACCCGTTAAAACAAGCGTTAGAATAAAACCAATCACTGTTTCACAACTAAATGTTATTCATAAGCAATAAGCTAATTCTGGCTCAAACGGTTTTTCTTCTACCAGAGTAAACAACACTGTTAAGACTAGAAAACCACATCATAGGAGCAATTCTAATACTAATAGGGTTCCATCTAAGTCTAAGAGTAGTTGCCTCTCGAATAACGTCGAGAAAATAGAAGAAAACCATAGGAATTCCCAAAGTCCTAAGAATCAGAAGTACATGTCATCTGAATGTAATAACATTACGCTTACCATTCAAAATGCTAAATCCAAAATTGTTTGTGTTATGCGTAAGCAATGTTTAGTTACTACCAATCATGATGTATGTGTGCTTAATTATGTGAATGACATGAATTCCCGTGTTGATAACCAAAGTGCCAATGTTTCAAAACATGAAAATCAAAAGAAACATAAGGTAAATGTAAGGAAATCAAAGGAGTTAAGGTCCAAAGGAAGTCTTGCTTCATCTAGGCCAAGCAAACCTAGAACTTGTCATAGGTGGATTCCAACTAGAAGAATTTTTTCCATGTGTGGAAAATTAACTGCATCTAGTAACACCGAGAATAAGTCTAATAAATCTGTGTGTGACAATGCAAGCACTTCTTATCCCTCAGAACCTTCAAGCAAAGGGTTTTTGAATTCCACTTCTCTTCTTGGCAGGTTATCAAGACTAAAGAAACAACATACTTCTATCTATCTGATTGTTGTTCTCTAATCTCCAGGTCAATGTCTTGTAATCAAATGTCAGATTGTAACCCGTTCTTTAGATAAAAGGAAAATGTACATGTCAATGCGCTTATCCTTAACAACAAAAAGAGAAATCTTTTTGGTCTTGAGCTACTTTTAAAACATTTAATGTTTGTTAGCTCAAGTCAATGGCTTATGTACACTTCAGTGCATAACTCGAGATCCAAATAAAATAGGAGTGTACACTTTAGTACGCTTTACCTTAAAAAGAAGAGAAATCTTCTTGTTTTCACTTTAGTGGATATGATAGTCATGACGTCGAGGCTAGAGTTGGAAAGTCTATTCGGTCATTTGTTCGACGAATTATCCAAATGGAGAAAATCAAGTTGTTCCAAAGTCTTCCGTTGTTACTACTGCTGATGCATCCGATAAACGTCAAGAACAATAAGATTCAACTTTATTTACTTCAACTCTAGCAACAACTATCACTGCTGATGGAAACTTTGACTTGTAAATATTTTTGATCTTTCTCTTTATTTTGATTTATAAATATCACAAAAACAAAATATAAAAATATAAAACCTATAAAAGCAAAATACAAAATTAGAAAATTTCAAAAATACAAAAATAATCTTCTCCGACATGTCTCTCGATAATCGATAACATTTGTGCACCTAGAAATGTTGATTAATATTAACACGGGTGAATAAATGAAGTTTGAGCGAGAGTTTCAAATGATTTCAAAATATGTCGTTTCAAATTTTTCTCTACGACTTCTAAGTAAATGTCAGCTTAGGACTCGGTCTCCAAAGAAAGGAAAATATTCATTTATGTACATTTATCCTAAACAACGGGAAATTCATCTCTTCTCAGTCTTGAGCAAAGTCATATAAACATTGAAAGTTGTGAATGCTCAAAAGAAGGACTAAGGAAAATGATGGTAAATAAGATATATCTCACATATTTTCCCGTTGAGCATAATTTTTCAAGATATTTTCATAAAGAAAATTTCAAATTCTTTCAAAATTGTGTGCTCAACAAACTCCTACTCTAAGTTTTCACTCTATTCTATAATTAAGGGGAAGTATAATAATATGATTCATTCTGTATGCACTCCTGTTCTCCCAAGACTTAGTTAGGCTCATGTGAATTCCAGACATTAACTTGTTTTTAATTCACTAATTGTTAAAAATTGTAAACACATATGCAATTTTTGAGGGGGAGAATAGTGAGTAAAATGTGATCAATACGAATTAATAACAGATACGATATTCAATCTATAAGTGCGTTCCCAAACCTCGCATGTGCAAAACTCTTTCATAATATAGTGCATATGTATAAGGGGAGCTTTTTGGTAACTCTAGAAACACTCAATGTGTCTTAAATGATTTATCAGACACATTGATTGATTTTGTATCAAATGGTATTATGGATCCTCATGGTAATACCTTAAAGATCGACCAACTGTTATTTCTCAAGGAGTTTTAAGGCGGTTAAGGTTAGGTATATTCGTTCCATGATCCAGCCAAAACCGGAGGGATCTACCCAAGAACACTTCATTAGATAGAGTAGAAGTCCTAGGTATGATTGAAAAAAGGAGTAAAGTAAGAATAAGGGAACAGTGCTGACTAAGATGGAGCTAGTGCTGGAACAAACCCAACAAGGTACTAGTCATGAATTCTCGGTAAGCACTAAAGGGGTTGAAGAATGAAAAAGAATTGTAAGGATAAAGGGTGAAAAGAAAGAAGCCCTCCATACAACCCTAGGCAGAAACTGGGTCAATACATAATCTATCAGTAATCACAAAGATTATTCTGATATTGAAGATTGACATCATAGACCAAGTGATGCAATGCTTAACCCTTCCTAGCCACTCAGAATCTCTCAAAAGATTTCTGTTTCATTTCTCATGGAGATCAACACGCTTCTATTGGCTTTCTCATTTCGAGATCATTGATATTAAAAAGGTGGTAGTCCGCTCTAGCCTCCGATTACCAAATAACAAATGTGCACATATAGAATTTAGAGCCAACGAGATCCATCAAAAATCTCACTAGGACACAAATTCCAATATACAAAATGTCGTACATCATTATACAACATTTGGTATCAAAAAGTCCTACGCATTATCCTTGGGGTAATTGCCAGAACATTCAAAGAGATACTCTTTAGTATTCACAGTGATGAATGGAAATCCTTCCAGAGTCAACATCAAACAGCTCTGCGATAGGTGACTTGCGAGATTCTAAATGAATCAAGCTTGTGTCAACTGGATATCGATTTTGGTTTAGTATATGAATTGACGACTCAGTCAGAAAGATAGTAACTATCTGATTCACTCTTACCGTGCTGTCTACTTTGAGAAGTTCCGGTAATGAGAACAAGCAAGTACAGTGAATCTAATGCAATCGCGTTAGAGGATCTAATACTTTGAGCTGGAAACCTTATCAAGGAGGTTCTTCTAAATTGAACCTACCTGATCATAGGTATAGTATTTATATTGTAAAACGGTCCTTACAGAACCGAAGGTTAATGTAACCAAACTTAAGACGAATGACTAAGCCATATTCATCTATATTTGCTGTTTATCACTAACATTAATTTTCAGGTATAAGTGACGGCGTTACAACCTCATTCTAGCGGAGTCAAGATTCAAGACCTCATGCTCAATTGACAAAGATATATACATGATGAAAGCTCAAATAATCAAAGTCTTCTGCAATCTATGATGTACAAGCACTTCCTCAAAAGAAAATCTTTGACAAGATTGTCGGACAATAACAAAGATATATCTCACAAGTGGATCAAGTACTACTCCTACCATGACGTGGTACAAGTAATCATGTTAAATGAAATGTTGAGGGAGATTGTTAGTAAGCTTTCAAGACCTTGAGCATTAGGGTAGAGATACAAGATCGCAAGGAGTCATAAAGATTCAAAGATAAAGATTCATAGATCTTAGTAGTCAAGACAAATCAAGGCTAAAGACCATGATATTAGTATTTTGTCAAAGAATATCAAGTTAAAGATCAAGATCTAAGATCTCAAGCATGCAAATGGAACTTCAAAAACAATTCCCAAGAATACAAGGCTCCAAGACTTAAGACGTCACAAGAAGGATCTACAATTGAATGACCACCCCTTAGGGGAAGATTGTTAGTCATGTTTTTAGTAAAGTAATGGTCATTATTATTCCTGAGCCTTGTATAAGAAAAAAATAATTTACGGGAATTTATTTAAGCTAATTGGGCTTAGGTGTCAGGCTTAAGCCTATTTGTATTAGGATCGGCCCAACATAAAGCCCATACAAACCAAGTAGGGTTTTATCTCTTGTAACTATATAAACCCTCTCCAAGTGTGGAGAGGGTGTTGATTCTCATTTCTTTTCATAATGCAAGTAACCATCTTTATTTTTCTCTTTTATTTCTCTCTCTAGTTCTTTCTCTCTCTAAAACCTTTTTTTCTTATTTTGTGTTCATGGTGATGACATAGCTTCAAAGGATTCTTCCAAACATGGGAGGATAATAGAAGAAATAGATCAAGATGTTGGTGTTACTTTGGTTACTCCTACAAAATTTAGTAGTCAAGAAGATCAATCTGAAGATCAGTTACGAGTTTTGAGTGCAGCTAAAGTACTTGCAGATGCAGCTAGAGTTCACACTTATAGTTGAAGAAGAAGAGCAGTTAGTACTGGCAGTAGTGGAGTTAGTACTGCCAGTAGGATAGTTAGTACTACTGGTTTGATTCAACGAGTCAACATCATTATTCCTTCAGCAAGTGCAATAAAGGATAAAGGTAAAGCTATTATGATAGAATCTGAGCCTGAGAAAACCACTACAAAGTTGAAACAAAGACAAGAAAGAGCTGGCTATGAAGCAGCTATAAGATTACAAGAACAGCTTGATGAAGAAGAAAGGCAGAGGATTGCCATGGATGCAAAAGTAGCTTAAACTCTACAAGAAGAAATTGATGCAGCAGAAAAATAGAGAATGGCTCAAGTACATCAAGCAGCTTAGGGTTTTATAGAGGATATATAGGAGGACATTAAAGCAAGAGTTAAAGCTGATAAAGAGCTAACTCAAAAACTACAAGCAGTTGAAAGGGATAAGTATAGTGAAGTTGATCAAGCAAGGCTGCTTGTAGATCTGATTAATCAAAGAAAGAAATTTTTTGTTGCACAAAAAGCTAAGGCAAAGAGGAATAAACCCATGACTTAAGCTTAACAAAGAACTTACATGTCTAGCTATATCAAACATATGGGAAGCCATATAATGCAGCAGTTAAAAAGATATACTTTTGATGAGCTCAAGGAATTATTTGAAACTACAATGAAGCATGTTAGTACTTTTACATCCATAGAGACTGAAGATAGAGAAAGAGAATCTGAATTAGCAGCTAGAAGTTACAAGAGACCAAGAGCAGAACATGATGAACATCATGATAAAGAGAGTCTCAAGAAATAGAAACTAGAGGAGACTGGTGCTCAAAAAGAGGAGCTTAGTGCTTGTTTGGATATAGTTTTAGGGGATGAAATTGCTTTAGATTTTGAATCTTTAGCTACTAAATATCCAATAATTTATTAAAATACACATATTTTGACAAAAAATATGATGTATTATCAAATCCTCAGAGCAGATGGAAGTTTCAAGAATTACAAGATTTTCAGTGAGATGCTTGATGAATTTAACAGACATGATGTGATAGATCTACACATGTTGGTATAAGAAAGGTATGAGACAACAAGCCCAGAAGGATAAGATTTGTTGCTTTGGGGAGATCTGAAGACATTATTTGAGCATTATGAGGAAGATGAAGTCTGGAGGAATCAACAAGGCTACAACTTGATAAGCTGGAGATTATTTATAACAACCCGTAATTTTCATCAATGTAATTATCCATCTATCAAATTAGATGCACTGTAATATCCATCTATTAAATTAGATGCACTGTAATATATTATATACCACCTTTATACAGGGAATTTTTTTTGCTTTATCTCATTATGCAACGTAACTTGCATCTATATAGTAAACTAGCTCACGCAACCTCTACCAATGCCATCTGTATCTATGTTTATATCATGTAAACATCCTAATAAGTCAAGTCTATATCTTAATATCATTTTTACCAAGTACATTATCTATTTAACGTACTTTTCAAAACGTTATATCAAAGCAAGCATTAAACGTTAATGTTTATATCAAAACCCTAATTATATGTAATGTATACATATAAAATGAAAGTACATGCCTTTAAAGAATGTGTACAAGTATCAATGCACAACATCTAAATATCTTTTCCCTCCTAAATCAAGTTACAACTTTCTAAAACATAATGTATAAGTCAATAATGCAAGAAAGTCAAATTAGGTCATTTAAGCTCCTAAATCATGTTTAAACTTTACCCCCACTTTAGTACAAGGTACAAGAACTTAATGCATGACTTTAAACCTTAAACCTAAACCTTAATTCATCCTAAACCATAATCTAAAACCCTAAACCCTAAAAACAAAACCCTAAACCCTAATTTTACTTTCAACTAAAAACTAAACCCTAAACCTAAAACTAAGCCCTAAACCTTAATCCTAAGCCCTAATCTCAATCCTAACACAAATCCTAAACCTTAATCTATCCTAAACCATAACCCTAACTGAATCTAAAAGTCTAAAACCCTAAACCCGATACCAAATTAAACCCGACACCCTTTTTCTTCATTTTTACCTATTTTTAAGCAACCAAGCACCTCAAGCACCACTATGACTCACCAAGCAGCCACCCAAGTAGCTTACAAGCACCTCTATCATCGCCCTTAAGATCCAAGAAAAGCCTTGTCACCTCCTTATTTCCATTTCTAGCCATGGACTCTAAAACACCATTCCACATCTTCATGGCTAGTTATAGCCTTCCATACTCATCCTACTAGCCTCTATTACTCTCCTCAGCTAGCTAGGACATTTATCAAACCCTTTGGTGCCAAGAAAACTTGGCCACTAAGTGTTTTCACCCCTATATATACGCATACATACACTACACATTCATTCATCACTCAAACTTATCTCATACACTCAAATGGAGTTCTAACCCTTCCATAACAGCAATAGAAGATCAAGAGAGGTCCTTAAGCTCCGAATAGAAGCCAAGAAGCAAGAAAAACAAAGTCTTAAAATCGTTACTAGGCGTACGAACCCGAAAACCCCATTTCGACCCATTTTAGCTCAAGTAAGCCTAAGATCTTGTCCCATAAGCTTATATACTGTATTAGAATGTTCATAATACTCTTAAGATCATATATGAACTCTTGTTTGAAGCTTTGAATCCTCAAACCCATGTGTTTTTTATTAAAACCCTAAAAACGACCCATTTTGATTTTCTAGCTAATGAATCCTTTTTCTAAACTTTTGTTACGTTAAAACATCTTATTTTAGCTTATTCTAATAAGCTATAACCTGAAAATATCATTTGGAATCTTAAAATAAGCTTGCATGGCTTTTTGGACTTGTTTTGCAAATATTTCCATGCATAGGGGTATATATCGTAACTTTCTGAAATTTATAACTAAAGGGGCTGAAAATGTCATTATTCTAAAGTTATAACTATAAGGACCTATTTTGCCAAGTTTCAAAGTTAAAGGTTTAAATTATATATACTTTATATATAAAGGACTAAAGTTGTAAAAGTTTATAAACCAAGGGTATATATTGCCAATTTTGCAAACTTAAAAATATAAAATATAATATTTTTATATAAATTATAAAAATATATATTAATATTATAAAACTCGATTTTATTAAAACCCGACACATTTATCGTTATTAATCATAAATCGACGCATTATTTCGTTATATATTTAACATAATTTATCATCAACTAACTTTTGAAGAAACTTAAAATCTTATCGTATCACGTTACTAGGGAATTTCATATGAAGGGTTTCATTTGAGTTTTCGTTTTGACGAGTTTGCTGGGTTTACGATTTAAAGTGCCCTGGCTCCTCAAACGATACTACATGGCCTCTGGATTATGATAGCCCGAACAGCGATACAATATTTCCATAATTTAATAAATCAAAGATATACGTTAAACTTTATGAAGTTTTGAAACATAAACTATCACACTAAGACTTGACATATCACCCCAGGTTGCGTGACGAAGCCGTTACTTTCACTTGATATACTTTTGCCATCAATCAGATTTCCCTATACTGTTAAGGTGAGTTCATAGCCTCACTTTTAAATCTTCTATTTCATAAACCCGTGAGGGGGATACATGCTATAAACCATGAATACAAGTGTTTTCTAAATGTATGCTATCCTGATATATTATTGCATCTGTTGTCTAAGTCCCTTTATGCCAAAAGACCCCCACCATCATGGACCATTAATCACTTGCGAGTGAACGTGAATATTGTGAATAGGCCTATTGGGATTGACGAATCCCGTTTGTGTTAGCCGGATAGGTAACCAAACGCACTATATTTGAAACTCATAGGTATATGGCAATTACCTACACGGGGGCCATTATCTTTATATATATCATTATTGATATATACACTAGTCAGTTTGAGTGCCATGAGCTTAGACGCAATAATACTGTTTTCCATAATAATTGTACTCATTGCAATTATTACACTTATGGGTGTATAACAACGTAACCCACTCTTATGATGACTTGTATTCACACTATTTATTTTAAACCTATGAATTTCACTCAACCATTGTGTTGGCCTTTTTAGCATGTTTATCTCAGGTAACTGAACATCTTATGGCATGGAGTGGCACGGACTTGAAGATGGCTAAAATGTTATCATTCAAACTTTATGTTTTCATGTAGATTTTAGGACCTCTGTTTGTAAAAACTCTGATGAAATAATGAATGATAACTTATCTTTTAAAAACGTCTCTTTTGAGTCGTTTTCTATGATTATGACTGTTGTACTATGAAATAATACCCCAGATTAGCTTCCGGTGCTATATGTCAAAAATGGGAGCCACAGTTATAGAGAACCAGGTTGAAACCTTAACTATAACTACTTTTCTTTTTCCATCCAAGAAAGTCCTCCGCGCTACTACATTTCTGGAATAGTATGTAAAGATACATAACTACTATACTATTATATAAATAACTTATGTTATTTATCACTAGGTTGTTAACAGAGTGATTTCTTCTCCCAACCATCCTACTTTCGATATTGAGGATGCTTTTTCCTCCCACTTTCTGGACTATATCCTGGCTTCCCCGGACTGTGTCCTAGCTTCACCGGGAAAAACTTATTCTAGCTCTTTAAATAACTCATTTGGTGTAGTTCCAATAGTATCACCAACTCTTTCACTTTTTCATAATGACCACTATATGAAGGTCATGCATGCATACTATGCTAAAGAATCACCTATTCCACCACCAACTATTATGCCTTCATCTACAATTCTATCTCTAATGTTTAATCCTTAAGAATTCTTTCTTTTGAAGGAATTATTATCACCTAAGAAACAAGGCCATAATCAATCATTATCCTTTACTTCTGCCCTACCTCAAGAATTTGAGATGGGAGAAAGCTCTCGTAAGACAAGTCTGGAACGTCACGAGGAGAAAATTGAGGATATCTTGAATTACCTGGATGAACTCTCTCTCGACCGCATTGAGCACATAGAAGACAAAATAGAAGGTCTTGGAAAAGGTCGGGTGATCATACAATAAGATTTCAACAATCTGGAAGCTGAACTCCAAAAGGCTCATGCTCAAATTGCCAAATTTCAAAGAATGCAAATGGGAAATAACAACAAGATTGCTTTGGCTCGCTTCAGGATTACTAATCTAGAACAAATCGTCGAAGAAATCTAAGTCCGTCACCAAGCAGACAAGGAAAGTCTTCTGAATGCAATCTATGAACTCAAGAACAGCCAGGAAGGACCATCAAACTACTAGATTAGATAGTAGTTATAGCTTTTAACCTAGCCACGAGATGTGTGGTATAAATAACAACACTTGTCAAATTTTAACTATGTACAGTACAAAGGCAAGTTGTTCATGATATAATACAATGGCAATCCCGTTATACCTTGTTGTTTCATAATACTGATATCCATCCTAAAACAACTTCTCTTATATCATCATCTTCATCTCCATCGTTATGAATCATACCATGATTTCTAAATAAATCATATGTACTTATTTGATATGAATTATCTATGATTTTGATATCACTATTGTGACAATGTTTATTTTTGAACATTAATCATTTTAAGACTTGTGATATCATTCTTATTACGTGTTATCTTGTGTTGATAGAATGCCTCCCAAAAGGATGTCAACATCTGAAGCACCAACCATGACTCAGGCTGCCATCAGGAAACTAGTTGCTGATAGTGTTACCGTAACTCTGGAAGCACAAGCCGCTAACATGGCAAATACTGATAATACCACCAGACCAAGAGAAGCTTATGTGGCAAAACAATGTAGATACAAAGAGTTCATGAGATGCCAACCTATCAACTTCAAAGGTATGGAAGGTGCTGTTGGTCTCATCCACTGGTTTAAAAGAACTGAATCAGTGTTTTCCCGTAGCAACTATACCGAAGACTGCAAGGTGAAGTTTGCTACTGGTACTTTAATTGAAGAAGCTCTATCCTAGTGGAATTATTTTGCCCAACCTATTGGGATAGAAGAAGCTTACAAGATTACCTTGGTTAAATTCAAGAAGCTTTTGATAAAGAAGTAATGTCCCTGAACTGAAGTCCAGAAGATGGAAGACGAATTTTACCATCTGACGGTGAAGGGGAATGATCTCAAGACATATGTGAGAAGATTCCAGGAATTGACAACCTTGTATCCCACTATGGTGCCAGATTCTAAGAAAATGATGGGAGTTTTCATCGGGGGATTGCCTCAAAGTATTAAAGGGAATGTTACCGCCTCTAAACCTCAAACTCTAGAGGAAGCCATTAACATAGCCCAGAGGCTAATGGATCAGGTAACAATGCAAACTTCAGTGCAAGTATCAAGTGATCACAAATGAAAGTTTGACAATAGAAGAACTTTCAATAACAACAACTACCGCAACGATAATAACAACTACCGTAACACCAACAACCGCTAAAATAATCACCAACCACAACAGAACAGAAGATAGGAAACCTTCAAGGCTTATGGTGCCACTCTAGCTGAAAATAATAGGTATTCTAGAAGCCTTCCTTTATGTAAGAAATGCACTTTGCATCATATAGGGGCTAGCACTATTAAGTGTAATATTTATAACAAGGTGGGCCATCTGACCAAGAACTGCAAAAACAAAGGACCAGCCACTAGAAGTAATCTGCTACCAGTGACAGTTACTTGCCATGCCTGTGGAGAGAAAGGGCATTATGCAAATCAGTGCCGAAAGACCACCAACAATAATGCCCACGGAAGAGCCTACATGCTAATGGATAGGAATGCTCATCAAAACCCGAACGTAGTCACAGGTATGTTCTTTCTAAACCAACATCTAGCTAGAGTATTATTTGATTCTAGAGCTGATAAAAGCTTCATATCCATATCTCTTGCCTCTAAGCTAAATATTCCGCCCATTACAATAGATACCTTTTACGATATCAAAATGGCTGACAGAAACTTAGTAAGCACAAATACCGTTATTCAGCGTACAACTCTGACTTTGTTAAACCAACCTTTCAAAATTGATCTTATGCCGATTAAACTTAGTAGTTTCGATGTCGTCATTGGTATGGATTGGTTACCCAAGTATCATGCTAGGATCATCTGTGACAAGAAAGTCGTCCATATTCCCATCGACGGTGAAACATTAATCATTCGAGGTGACCGAAGTAAAACCTGACTAAATATCATATCCTGTATAAAAACCGAAAGGTATATATCCAGGGGATGTCAAGTTTTCGTAGCCCAAATAATGGAAAAGAAATCGGACGTGAAACGACTAGAAGACATACTGGTAGTCAGATAATTCCTGAAAGTTTTTCCTGAAGATCTACCTAGCCTTCCTCCCGTTCATCAAGTAGAACTTCAAATCGATTTAATTCTAATAGCGACACCTATAGCCCGAGCACCTTATAGATTAGCTCCTTCAGAAATGCAGGAACTATCTAACAAACTTTAAGAGTTGGCAGACCGAGGTTTTATTCGGCTAAGTACTTCACCTTGGGGAGCTCCTGTCTTATTTGTTAAAAAGAAAGACGGATCTTTCAGAATGTGTATCAATTACTGGGAGTTAAATAAACTTGCCGTAAAGAAACGTTACCCATTACCCAGGATCGATGACTTATTTGACCAACTTCAAGGTTCGAGTGTCTACTCAAAGATTGACTTGAGATCAGGCTATCATTAACTGAGAGTCAGGGATGAAGATATTCCAAACACTGCTTTTAGAACAAGATACAGACACTATGAATTTCAAGTGATGCCGTTTGGTTTAACTAATGCACCTGCTGTATTCATGGATCTCATAAATTGTGTGTGTAAACCATACATGGATAAATTTGTGATAGTGTTCATCGATGATATTCCCATCTACTCTCGTAACAAAGAAGAGCACACAAAGCATCTAAGAATAATCCTAGAATTACTCAAGAAAGAGAAGTTGTATACTAAGTTCTCTAAGTGTGATTTCTAGATTCATATCGTGCAATTTCTTAGACACTTAATTGCTAGTTAAGGACTTTATGTTGACCCCGCCAAGCTTGAAGCAGTTAAGAATTGGGCATCTCCTACTACACCCACAGAAATACGTCAATTCTTAGGACTTGCCAGCTACTACCGGAGATTCATCGAAGGTTTTTCGAAGATTGCAAAGTCTTTGACTGAATTAACCCAGAAAAACAAGAAGTATATCTGGGGCGAAGATCAAGAGTCGGCTTTCCAATTACTAAAACAGAAGCTTTGTAAAGCTCCAATCTTAGCATTACCAGAAGGAAACGATGATTTTATTATTTAATGTCATGCATCTAATCAAGGTCTAGGAGCGGTGTTAATGCAAAGAGAGAAAGTTATTGCATATGCATCCCGACAACTTAAGCCTAATGAAGAAAACTATACCACTCATGATCTCGAATTAGGAGCAGTTGTGTTCGCTCTTAAAATTTGGAGACACTACCTATACGGTACAAAGTGTACTGTGTTCACTGATCATAAAAGTCTTCAGCATATCCTTGATCAGAAAGAGTTGAACATGAGACAACGCCGTTGGTTAGAATTACTTGCAGATTACGATTGTGAAATTCGCTACCATCCTGGAAAGGCAAATGTTGTAGCAGATGCCTTAAGCCGGAAGGAACGAATCAAACCACTCCGAGTTAGATCATTAGTTATGACCATTCATCCAAACTTACCCTCACAAATTCTTAAAGCTCAAACCGAAGCACTCAAAGAAGAAAACATCAAGGCTGAAAACTTACGAGGAATGGATAAAGCATTTGAAATACGTCCTGATGGAACTCGTTGTATTAAGAACCGAAGCTGGTTACCACTCTTTGGTAATCTGAGAGACTTGATCATGCATGAGTCCCATAAATCAAAATATTCCATTCACCCGGGTTCTGACAAGATGTATCAGGATCTAAAGAAACTCTATTGGTGGCCTAACATGAAGGCAATCATCGCTGAATATGTTGGCAAATGTTTAACATGTTCTAGCGTTAAGGCAGAATGTCAGAAGCCATCCGACTTACTGGTACAACCAGAGATTCCTATATGGAAATAGGAGAGAATAACAATGGATTTCATCACAAAACTGCCTAAAACATCAAACAGACATGACACAATCTGGGTCATTGTCGATCGCCTTACCAAATCCGCACACTTCATCCCTACCCGAGAGACAGATAGTATGGAAACCCTTACAAGGTTGTACATCAAAGAAATAGTCTCCCGGCATAGAGTGCCAATATCTATCATTTCGGATCGTGACAGTCAATTCACATCCAGATTTTGGTAATCATTACAAAGTGCTTTGGGTACTCAATTAGACATGAGTACGACATATCATCCCGAAACCGATTGACAAGTGAAAGGACCATTCAAACACTTAAAGACATGCTTCGAGCCAGTGTTATAGATTTTGGAAAAGGATGGAAAAGACACTTACCATTGGTAGAATTCTCATACAATAACAGTTACCATGCCAATATCAAGGCAACACCATTTGAGGCACTTTATGGTCGAAAGTGCAGATCACTTGTTTGCTAGGCCGAACTTGGAAATGTTCAACTTATAGGACCAGAAATAATCCATAAAACCACTAAAAAGATAGTACAAATTCAACAACGCTTGCAAGCTGCAAGATACCGACAGAGAAGTTATGCCAATATAAGACAAAAGCCTTTAGAATTTCAAGTTGGAGATCGTGTTATGTTAAAAGTATCACCTCATAAAGGTGTTATTCGATTCGGAAAGCGAGGAAAGATTAACCCCTGGTACATTAGACCATTCAAAATCCTTGAACGGATTGTTCCAGTGGCATACAAACTAGAGCTTCCTGAAGAGCTCAGTAATGTCCACAATACTTTCCACATTTCTAATCTAAAGAAATGCTTATCTGACGAATCCTTTGCCATTCCAATGAAAGAACTTTGACTTGATGACAAACTCAACTTTGTAGAAGAACCAGTAGAAATTATGGACCGAGAAGTCAAGCAACTAAACCAAAGTCGTGTTCCTATAATCAAATTAAGATGGAACTCTAAAAGTGGACCAGAATTTACATGGGAACGCGAAGATCAAATTCGTGCCAAGTACCCACATCTGTTTTCAAACACCACTCTGACATAAAACTAAATCTCAGGACGAGATTTCTTTTAAGGGAGGGAGACTATAACAACCCGCAATTTTCATCAATGTAATTATCCATCTATTAAATTAGATGCACTGTATTATCCATCTATTAAATTAGATGCATTATAATCTATTATATACCACCTTTATACAGGGAAATTTTTTGCTTTATATCATTATGCAACGTAACTTGCATCTCTAAAGTAAATGATCTCACGCAACCTCTACCAATGCCATCTCTATCTATGTTTATATCATGTAAACATCTAAATACGTCAAGTCTATATCTTAATATCATTTTTACCAAGTACATTATCTATTTAACGTACTTTTCAAAACGTTATATCAAAATAAGCATTAAACGTTAACGTTTATATCAAAACCCTAATTATATATAATGTATACATATAAAATGAAAGTACAAGCCTTTAAAGCATGTGTACAAGTATCAATGCACCACATTTGAATATCTTTTCCCTCCTAAATCAAGTTACAACTTTCTAAAACATAATGTACAAGTCAATAATGCAAGAAAATCAAATTAGGTCATTTAAGCTCCTAAATCATGTTTAAACTTTACCACCACCTTAGTACAAGGTACAAGCACTTAATTCATGACTTTTAAACCTTAAACCTAAACCCTAATTCATCCTAAACCTTAATCAAAATCCATAAACCCTAAAAACAAAACCCTAAACTGTAATTTCACTTTCAACTAAAAACTAAACCCTTAACCTAAAACTAAGCCCTAAACCTTAATACTAAGCCCTAATCTCAATCCTAACACTAATCCTAAACCTTAATATATCCTAAACCCTAACCCTAACTCAATCTAAAAGACCAAAACCCTAAACCCGAGACCAAACCAAACTCGTGACCTTTTTGGGGCTTTTCCCCCCCAATTTTGACCCATTTTTAAACCCAAGCAACCAACCAAGCACCACTATGACTCACCAAGCAGCCACCCAAGTAGCTTACAAGCACCTCTATTCTTTTCCTTGGCCACCAAGCTTGCTACATCACCTCCTTGTTGCTCCTTCCTTAGTTGTGGCCTCCAAACACCCCTTCAACACCTTCCACCTCTCTTAGCTACAATTCTAGCCCTCAATATTCATCATACTAGCTACCATGAATCATCTAAGTAGCCTTGACACTAAGCAAACTAGAAAACTTGGGCACAAAGGCTTCTTGAGCCCTATATAAGCCGAACTCCACACCCCTTTCAAATCACACATCAAAAACTCATATACTCATCAATGGAGTTCTAACTCAGATCAAGGAAGGTCAAGAGAAGTCCCTAAGCTCATAATAGAAGCCAAGAAGCAAGAAAAACGAAGCCTTGAAGTCGTTACTAGGCGTACGAACCCGAAAACCCCATTTCGACCCATTTTAGCTCAAGTAAGCCTAAGATCTTGTTCCATAAGCTTATATTCTGTATTATAATGTTCATAATACTCTTAAGATCATATATGAACTCTTGTTTGAAGCTTTGAATCCTCAAACCCATGTGTTTTTGATTAAAACCCTAAAAATGACCCGTTTTGATTTTCTAGCTAACGAATCCTTTTTCTAAACTTTTGTTACGTTAGAACATCTTATTTTAGCTTATTCTAATAAGCTATAACCTGCAAATATCATTTGAAATCCTAAAATAAGCTTGCATGGCTTTTTGGACTTGTTTTGCAAATATTTCCATGCATAGGGGTATATATCGTAACTTTTCTAAAACTTATAACAAAAGGGGCTGAAATATCATTATTCTAAAGGTTATAACTATAAGGACCTATTTTTTGCCAAGTTTCAAAGTTAAAGTTTAATATAATATACTTTATATATAAAGGACTAAAGTTGTAAAAGTTTATAAACCAAGGGTATATATTGCCATTTGCAAATCTTAAAAAAATATATGATATATAAATAGTTTTATATAAATTATAACAATATAATATTAAATAATATAAACAACTCAATTTTATAAAAACCCGATACATTTATCGTTATTAATCATAAATCGATGCATTATTTTCGTTATATTATTTTACAACGTAACTTTCATCGACTAGTTTTGAAAGAACTTAAAAATCTTTTAAAAAAATCCGTATCACGATACTAGAAATTCATATGAATGGGTTCATTGAGTTTTCGTTTTAAACGAGTTTGTTGGGTTTACGATTTAAAGTGCCCTGGTTCCTCAAACGATACTACATGGCCTCTGGATTATGATAGCCTGAACAACAATACAATATTTTAATAAATCAAAGATATACGTTAAACTTTATGAAGTTTTGAAACATAAACTATCACACTAAGACTTGACATAATCAACCCCAGGTAGTGAGACGAAGCCGGTTAACTCTTCCATTTGATTTACTTTTTCCATCAATCAGATTTTCCTATAATGTTAAGGTGAGTTCATAGCCTCACTTTTAAATCTTCTATTTCATAAACCCGTGAGGGGGATACATGCTATAAACCATGAATACAAGTGGTTTTAAATGTATGCTATCCTGATATCTTATTGCATCTATTGTCTTTACGTCCTTTTAATGCTAGAAGACCCCAACCAAGCAATGGACCATTAATCACTACTTCAGTGAACTTGGAATATTGTAATAGCTATTGGGATTGACGAATCCCGTTTGTGTTAGCCGGATAGGTAACCAAACGCACTATATTTGAAACTCATAGGTATATGACAATTACCTACACGGGCCATTTATCTTATATTACATTATGATATATTACACTAGTCAGTTTGAGTGCATGAGCTTTGACGCAATAATTCTGTTTTCCATAATAATTAATACTCGTTGCAATTATTACACATATAGGTTGTTACTAGACAACATAACCACTCTTATGATGACTTGTATTCACACTATTTATTATAAACCTATGAATTTCACTAAACCATTGTGTTGACCTTTTTAGCATGTTTATCTCAGGTAACTGAACATCTTATGGCACGGAGTGGCACCGGACTGAAGATGGCTAAACTGATATCATTTAAACTTATGGTTTTTCATTTAGAATTAGGACTCTGTTTGTAAAAACTCTGATGAAATAATGAATGATAACTTATCTTTTAAAAACGTCTCTTTCGAGTCATTTTTTATGATTATGACTGTTGTACTATGAAATAATACCCCAGATTAGCTTCCGCTGCTATATGTCAAAAATGGGGGTGTTATAAATTTCGGTTCTGGAAGATCATAGAAGTATTTGAGAGTAACTAAATCACACCATGCAACTTAATCAACATACGCCAAGATATTTCCGTTAGATTAAATGTCTGTAAAAACCATGATGAAAATCTAAAATCTTAGCATGAGATTTCGATAAGATTAAGAGAATTTAGAACAAGCACTATGTCTGTCTTCGTATGCGGTGGCATTTCTTTTCTTGCATACTTTTCTCTTTTTCTTTTCATGTGTTGTTCTTGCTTTTGAAGCACATGACATACACTCTCATTTTTTCAAGTATATGATTTCTCAATTCCCTCTTTTTATTTTTCCTTACAAATCTCTCTTTCTATTTTTCATCATTCTCACTAACAACATATGAAGAAGAAAATTTTGATCTTTGAAAGTTTTCAATCATTTTAAAGACACTCCTAACATATGCTGAATTTTTTTTAACATAAAGCCTAAAAACGCAAAAATACAGATATGTGAAGGTAAAATGTAATTTTTTTTCCATTTCTTTATCTTTTTGAAAACCTTTCAACAAAATATACATGAACACTCCCCCTTAAAAATACCATATCTTTGTTAAAACCTTTATAAGGGAGTTTCTCTTTGCACTTCTGAGTATTTTTATTCTTTAGACACATAAAACAAATTTAAGCACTTTTACTTAAACAAAAATTACATCGATTTGAAGATCTTTTTAAAATTGATTTTATCTTTTAAGTATCACATTTTAAAATTCGAATCGATTGTAATGAATCATCTTGAGATCATTGATTTGTTGGAAAAACTTTTTAATGTTTAAAAAAAATATTTTTTAATGACTCAAGTCAAAGAAGACTTCTCTTCTTTTATCAAAGATAAATGCACTAAAGCGTATACTTTCTTTTCTTTAAAGCACGGGTTGTGCATTGAGATATACACAAGCCAGCAATTTAAGTTGGGGTTGTAATGTGAAATGATTACAAGCCATCAAATGAAGTGCGGGTGTTGATCTGACTTAATCAACAACCATTATAGAAACCATAAATCTTTTTGTATTTTCTTTAAGGTTTTGAATTAAAGAAAATCTTTTTGTCTTTTCTATCAAATTTTATGTAAAACAAATTTTGTATTATCTATCAAATTTTATATAAAATAAAATCTTTTTGTATTTTCTAAATTTTATGAACATAAACATTTTGTGGTAAAGAATCTAAGTTTCACGACTCATCATGCCTAACTTCTCAACCAAACACTTAAATCGAGTTTCAGGCATATACTTCGTGAATAAATCCGCGAGTTTATATATTCAGTACCAACGATATGAAATTCAGTCATTCCTTTTTCAACATGATTTTTGATAAAATGATACCTCGCATCAATGTGTTTGGGTCGAGTGTGTTGTACCAGATTGCAAGAGATTGAAATTTCAATTTTTGAATCATAGTAAATCGGTACTTTGTCGAAGAATAAGCCGTAATCAGTCAATCGAGTACCCATCCACAACACTTAAGCATATCAGCCAGAAACATCAACATATTGAGCTTTTGTCGTAGAAATAGACACGCAATTATGCTTCTTTGATGACCAACACATAAACTTATCACCTAAAAATTAAACACTGCCAGGTGTACTTTTTCATTCTAAGTGACATCCTGCATGGTCCCTGCTTGTGCTGTCGAGCCTACCCAGCCTAATATGCCATTAGTAGTACAAAAGCCAGAATCTATCCCAGACACTAACAGTGGTGACAGCATTAAGATTATTAATAGTCCCTTTGAGATATCGAAAGATCCTTTTAACAGCCGACACATGATGTTCGTTAGTATTTTCTTGATATCTAACACACATACATGTTGTAAACATTAAATTTGACCTACTAGAAGTAAGATAAATCAACGATCCAATCATGCTATAGTAATTCGTTTGATCAACTGGTTTTCTAACTATATCAAGTTTGAGTTTAGATTGTTCAACCATGGGAGTGGGAACCGTATCAAAATTTTCCATTCCAAATCTTTTCAAAATATCATTAATGTATTTGGATTGATTTATGAAAATCCCATTTGAAATTGATTTACTTGAAGTCAAAGAAATAATTTCATCTCTCCCATCATACTCATTCAAAATGTTTTACCATTAAATCTAAAAAAGCCGTGCAATATTTTGAATTTGTTGAGCCAAATATAATATCATCAACATATAGTTAAATCAACATAATATATTTACCCTTCTTTTAAATGAAAAGAGTAGGATCGATTGAACCTTTTTGAAAATCGCTTTCGACCAATAATTTTGAGAGAACGTCATACCATGCGCGAGGTACAAAGCATTGTCAAGAGCATACACATGATTTGGATACTTTTTGCTGACAAACCTTGTAGGTTGACTAAAATACACTTCCTATTTAAAAATTTATCGAGAAACGCCGTTTTCACATCCATTTGAAAAACCATGAAATCCTCGGAAGCAGAATAGCCTCGATTCGAGAAACTGGAGCAAACATATCATCATAATCAATTCCTTCTTCTTGGCGATATCCTTGTGCTACAGGCCTTGCTTTGTTTCTGATAACCAAACTATTTTCATTTTTCTTATTCTTGAAGATCCATTTGTTATTAATGATAGTCTTGCCTTTGGTTCGAGGAACTAATCTCCAAACTTTTAGTCTAGCAAATTGATCTAGTCCTTCTTGCATTGTGATGACCTAATCAGCATCTTTCAAAGCTCGTTGTACGGTAGCAGGCTCAATACTACTTAGCAAACATGCAAACAAACATGAATTTGATATATGTCCTCTTATACGAACACTCGAAGTTGGATCACTAATTATCTTATGAAAGGGATGATCCTTAGTCCATTTTTTCTCATGTGGATATGGTTGATAGAAAGTATGAACATTGGACGAATCTTGAAATGTTGTACTTGCATATTCTTCATCCGCATTAGGAACGATGTCATTTTTATAGACTAAGTATTTGATGAAGGAACCATGACTTCTTCTTAACTTTGTCGAACATCATCATTCAATGAAGATGAAGAAGAATCCTCTTAAAATGATTCTGAAATCTCATGAAAAACTTCTTCTTCTGACGGAGAAATTTCTTCATTGGAAGTCGCAACATTCGTTGTTGGAGATTTTGTTATCTTTGAATTTCCAAAATACTCATCGTAAAATTATGAAATAAATCTTTCAAAATTTTTGACACTTGTGAAACCATTGAATTAGAAGATTTTTTTGTTTTGTTTAACTTAGATAAACCGGGTTCTAAACTGAATTGTTTGGAAGCCATTTCTAAAATCCCATCAAAGTTCATCTTCACACTCTTATGAATCTTTCAAGTATGCTTATTGTAAACTCTGAATGCAGCAGATTCTCTAGAATATCCAACAAACACTCTAATATCTCCTTTCGCCTCGAGCTTTCCAATATCATCGAAATCATTGAGAATATAACATCTGTAACCGAACACATAAAAGAACTTGATGTTTAGTTTTCGTTTGTTTATGAGCTCATATGGAGTTTTATTAAAATTTTTGTGAATAATCAAATGATTTTGTGTGAAACAAGTTGTTGCGATGGCTTTAGCCCAAAGAAATAATGGTAAATTTGCAAATTTAAGCACAGTTCTCGCAGCTTCGACTAAGGTATGATTTCTCCTTTCCACGACACCGTTTTGTTGTGGTGTTCTTGCAGCAAAAAAAAGTTGAGTAATTCCGACCTTATCAAAGAACTCAGCAAGATTTTTGTTCTTGAGTTCGTACGTACACGGCAAACTTGAAGTTGAAGACTCACTTGGGTTTTCTTGATAAAGGAAATGATCACTTCTGAAGCTTCATCTTTCGAACGAAGAAAGAATACCCATGTATACCGTGAATAATCATCGACAACAACTAACACGTATCACTTTTCATTGAGGATAAAGTTGCTTATTCGAAGCAAAAACCATTTTGGATTTGTGATGTTTCCAATGAATCTTCACTTGTTCACACGCGGAACACAAATGATCTTTTTTGAATTTCATTTTAGGAGGACCTCGAATAAGATTGTTTTTCACAAGGTTATTGATTGTAGAGAAATTCAAATGAGAAAGACGTTGATGCCATAACCAAGACTAAGAAGAAGAAGCCTTTGCTAGAAGACAAACTAAAGAATTTGAAGCGATGTCTTTAAGAGCAATAACATACAAATTTGACGAACGATCACCGGTAAGCAAATCTACACCCTCTATGGTTCGAACAAAACATGTAAACTTTCAAAAGGCAACTTCAAGACCCTTGTCACAAAATTGTCCAATGCTAAATAAGTTATGTCCTAAACCTTTGATATAGTAAACTTTCTTAATCGTCATTGATCCAAGAACCGCATCTCTATAGCCAGCAATCACTGCAAAGTCATCATTACCAAAGTGAACCATTTCAAGAAACTTTTCCATAAAATTCGTCAAAAGAGTATGATTACCCGTCAGATGCTTTGAACATCCCGAGTCGAGAATTCAAAGATAAATCTGGACAATATGCAATAAATAAAACACCAAAGAGATTTAACAAACTTTAGGTACCCATTTTTGGATGGTCCCTTAGAGTTAGGTGTCTTAGAAATTTTTATCTATTTGGCGAATAACTTTGTGAATCCATTTAGCTACGGGTTCAACTAACGGTTGTGTGGAAACTAGAAGGGGGTTGAATAGTTTACCGCTTTTTAAATTTAGTTAACGTTTGTATATAAAATCGTAGATTCGAGTTTAGGTGATATCAATATGCACACAATATGAACAATCGATATAAGTAAATAAACAAAATTAATCTACTCAATATTAAATATAAGACAAGAGAGAAGAGTTAGAATGATCAAACCATAACACGAATATTTATAGTGGTTCGGTAACGAAGCTCCTCTTCGCCCTACTCCACTCCTCGAGTATCCAACTTGAGAGTTCACTTCACTATGTCAACAAGCTCCCTTTAGGCGGAGAAAACCGTACACACTTGACTTACACCAATTTCCGACACTAAGCCTAATGTCGAGTTCTAATCTTAGCTAGAACCGATCTGCCACTTACACTCGTATTTTGAGGCCTAAAATACTAACCGCTCTCACAAGTATTCACTAACCTAAATACTTACACGATCTACCCAATCCAACTATTACACAAGAATATAAGAGATATGAATGAATTACAAAGTACAACTCGATCGTAACCACGTTATGTAAGCACAACCTAAACTATAATACTTCGTATCTTGGCGATTACGAGTATTATTCTCTTGTACTTGGAGATGTAAGCTTGGATCACTTGGAAACAAATGCTTATGTTAATTGAATGATCAAAGGTTTAGAAAGATTGGAAATATGTTTGCTGATTTAAGACAGAAAGAATAAGTGTGCAAAAGGTGGAAAAAATCTATAGGAACAGTCCACTATTTATAGGCAAAGCTGGGAGCCAAAATAAATGGCCGGGCCCCTAAGCACTATGGTCGGCCCCCTTATCAATCAGGGGCCGCCAGTGCCTATCAGGGGCCGCCCCTTGTAGGACGCTCCAAACTTTGTCCTTATTTGGGAAATATTTTCGGAGGCAGGTTTTTCTGATTTTAGGGGCCAATCTGATATCAAATATTTATTTAAATTAAAACATTTCCTATAATTATAAAAATATTTTGTCTAATTTATTTTTGTAAAAAGGTTTTGTTACATTTTATAAAAATGTAAAGTTTAAAAACAAAACTATATAACTTTGATCATTTAACAAATTAAACATTTGTTTATTCATACCTTAAGTGATTTACGTCGAAATGAAAATTTACGACTAATAACTTGTTTACGTTTAATTTTACGTAGAACGTTTTTACATTTTGTGATTATCAAAACGTAGAGAAGTCGAAAAATATAAATAACGTTTTTAGACATTATTTGTATTAACAATCTCCCCCTTTTTGATGATTATAAAATCTAAACTCATTAAATGTAAAATTAGATTTAAACAAGTTTTTAGTGAGTTTTATTCCATTTCTTTCCCTTTTTGTAAAATCAAAAAGGCTTCGTTGATGCGGAAATAAGATTCGACGGAATAAGCGCTCCCCCTTGATGTGTGCTCCCCCTCGTTCGAGGGCACCAAGGAATCAAGCTATGGTGACTTGCTACAAAAACGAGTTAGAAAACAAGTGCACTATATATTTCTAACGACGAGAAATTGTCACGAAAAATATTCAAACATGGCCAAAAAATATGATAAGCCAAATATAATGTGCCCTATTTGGATGAATTACAACAATATATATTTGTGTCAGCCAAGCATCACAACTAAATATATATAACAACCAACATATGTCATCTAAAAAATAATCCAAACAACATAATAATACCATAAACTTAAAGTGCATTCATTAAAACATAAAAATCATGCTTAAAGCATGATAATACATCACTGATAAAATTAAAAATACAACTATCCCAAATAGTCTTGAAGGCCATAACACTTGCATGCAAAAGGTAGTGATTTTATTTGAAATAAGAAAACTAAGCACAGAGTATGTTTAGTTTGCGGATGGAAAGGTTGTTGATCCGGTTGGATTTGGTGGTGAATTCTGTACGGAAGTTGTTGTTGTCAGATAGTTACGAGGAACTTGAAGTGGTGGGTATGGTCGGGTTAGGAGATATTCGATCCAAGTTAGATCTTCTCTTAGGGAGATAAATTGAGTTTGGTTGTAACGACAACAAGGACAATAACCAACATGATGTTCCACTTAGTTCAAAGTGATGGTATGATGCATGGATGGTGTTGATGGTGTTGGTGGTAAAGGATTCGTGGTATGGTTTTGAAGGTGCATTGCCAAAAGATTAGAGAGATCTTGAAGTTGATTGATCTCGTCAACAAGCATCTCTTTACTTAGAGATGGAGGTGGTGGAGGTTGAGTTTGGTTGTCACCTTGAGGTGGTGGTGGAGATTGAGGTTGTAGAGTACTAGCAATGTAAGGATCAATGAGTGAAGGTGAGTAAGGTTGTGATGAAAATTGGTTTGAGGGTGCTATTAGAGAGTCTTCATTTTGAGGTTCATTGCATGGAGATGGAGGCTTAGAAATTAGGGCGTGTGTTTCAACGTCATTCTCATTTTATGGATGACAAGTTTTCAGTTTCTTTCTCCATATAGGCCTTACAGAGATTTTAGGTTTCTTGGATAGTTTGGAGGAAGGGTTTCGAGAGGATGACATTGGAAATGGTAGATGAAGAATGATGAGAATAATGTAGATGATGACCATTTTATACTTAGAGGAAGAGATGATTTAGGGTGTATGAAGTTGTTGAGAATCTTTATCTTTTTGTTTTATTTTCAATGTTATTTGAAGCACAAGACGTTTTTGTCACAGAAACTAGTGAAACACTTTGTGACACTTGTATTTTAAACATTCCTAGAGCAATCACATTTGAATTCTCCACATTGTCACAACCTTTTTCAACCACTTGATATTCTTTTTCATTTTAATTTTCTGATTTAGAAATCTTACTTTCACATGAATCAAAACCTTTTGATTTCAAAGACTCAGTAATTTCCAAATGTTCTTTTTCTTTTTTCAAAAGACTCACAACTTCATCTTCCAAATTAATGATGATCTTTTCTAAAATCACATTGAGAATATATATTTTGAGTGAACTTGTTTGCTGAACCAGAGAGTCAATCTTTTCAAAATCTGGATTAATTATTTCTTGAAAGTAGTCATCCGAAAAAATTATCTTTTCATTCACATAACTTTCATTCAAATTTCCATAATCATAAGCAAATTCAGTTTTATTTTCTCTTGCTCTCATAAATTTCTCAGTTTCTAAAGCTTCATCTGAATGTTTGAGGAACATCGGAGTATACCCTAGACCAATAACCTTCTCATAATAAAGACTAGGTCTCAAATCTTTTGCTTGACGAAAATAACTTGGATTTTCAATACCTATTATTTGTCGACCATTATACAATTTATCTTTAGAAGGCATGATCATCTGTATAGTCTGACGTGTTTGTCTTGATTTATGAAGTTTGTTTTCACAATCGTTTAATCTTTCCAAATACTTTTCTATTTTTAATTTTTTTACGCGTACACTCTTCTAACTCTGAAATTGTCATTTGTTTTTCTGAAATATTCTCTTTTATCAGAACATTATTATTCATCTCAACTAATTGACAACTCATCTTATTACACAAAATTTCTTGAGCATCAATCTTTTATCGATGTTGTCTATCATTATCAACAAGAGAAGAAAACTTAATCACATATTGTTGCTTCTCTTCCTCAAGTTTTACATGACACTCAGTGTGAGTATTAATCTTAACATGTTTAACTTTGAGTTTTTCTTCTAAAGTTTTCGTATGAGCAAAGGAAACATCAATTCTTTTCTTTCAAACCTTCTATTTGCACATCAAACTCTTTACTTTTATCCTCAAAAGTATTTACTTAATTATTCAAAACATCATATTTCTCTTGTAAAACTTTGTTTTGAATTTCCAAATCTTTGCTTTGTTGATTTGCTTTCTCAATATGTTTATGACATTTAGCAATCTTTTGAGTAAACTTAACAATAAAATTTTCAACTAAATGATCTTTATTTTGAGATTCATTATGATAAACTTCTGACTCATCGTGATCATTTTGAGATACAACAAGACTTTCATCAAAGTTTTCATTAGCAAGTTCAATTGAATCATGAAAAAATTCTTGATCATCTTCATAATCCACAAATAAACCATAATTAGTTTCAGACTTATCATAATAAATGAAGGTTCATTAAATTCAGATTCATTTTCAGAATCAGAGGAGTAATAAGATACCTCACCAAGAGTTTCTTTGTAAAATGATGGACTTTCCTCTGAATCAAAACGAATCTTTTCCATCTTAGCCATGAAGACTATATTAGCACTTAGTTCCTGGTCTGAATCACTACTTGATTCCAACCACACTTGGTCCTTAACAAGAAGCACTTGTTCATCACTATCCTTCTTTACAAGCAACATCTTTGTCTTGTAGTAGTTGTAGTCCATGACCTTTGCTTTCTTGCAATCTTTGGCAAAATTACCTTCCTTATTGAAATTGTAACACTTGACTTTGATCATGTCTCGTTTCTTTCCATATTCTTTCTTATCCTCTTGCTTCACATACTTTGGTTTCTTATTTGCAAAAGTAGATGCTGAAGAAATTCTTAAATTATTGTTCGTTAGTTTAGCATAATATTTCTTTCGATTAAACACTATTGCTAACAACGATGTGATCTTTTTCATGTCTTTGATATCTTCATCATCACTTTCATCTGAATTTGAATCAACTACAACTTTCTCTTTGCTCTTAGGCACTTTTGTTTTCTCAGCAACCAAGGCTAACAGATCTGAAGTAACAACAACTTCTTTCTTCTTAAAGCCTACTGCGTCGTTTACATCACCTTAGTTTTGCTTCAGAATGTTGTAAAGCATCAATGTTTATGTCCATTAAGTTCTTTGTTTGTCTCATAAGTGTACCATATTGTTTCCATTCGGGTAGCAGATTGTTCAAGAACTTTTAATTTAACTCACAATTATCTTTCTTATAACCACATTTCTTAAAATCATTAATCACTTGTAAGTATCGAAGATATTTATAAAGTAATTGTACTTTAGTAGCCTTGAATGTCTCATACTCATACAGTATAGCAGCTTTCCTATCTTGTTCATCATACTCAGAACCATACATCTACCTTTCAAGTGCATCCCATAACTCTTGAGCAGTATCATTGTTGTCGATAAGAGAATAACTGTCATTTGAAAACCCTTGAATCTAAAGAGACCTTGCAAGACGATCAATCTTTCGAATCCCTTTCTCTTCAGCAGTCCATAATTTTGGATCCTTAAGAACAGGAGGTGCATTTGGTGTAGTTCCAGTAAGCGACACTTGAGAAACAACAGGCAATGGTTGTTCACAATGGGTAATGGACCTTATCAACAATTCGCCATCCATTTTCTCTTCAAGGTAGTTCATAAACCTTTCACGCTACTGAGAATATTCACCTCGGTACAATAATGGAATCCGCATCGTCGAACCAACCGTAATCACATCACGACTCATCTTGTCTGAAACAAATACTGATATCTTGAAATTTCTCGCTAAAAATTAATTCGCAAAAATCTATTTTGCTAAAATTTGAAATTCACTTTAAAATTCAATTCAAAGATTAGTAGAAAAAAATTGAAATTTGAAAATTTAAACGTCAATTATAACCGTAAAATTTTGAATTTCATCCAAAAAATTTGAATTTTAGGCCAAAATTTGAATTTGAAGTAAAAATTTGATATTAAGACTACACTTGAAATTAAATTTTACTCAAGTTTTCCCGCCAAAAACTTTTTTTAATTAATTCCGAATATGACTTCCTAAATTCCAAAAACGATTTTTTCGTAAACTCTAAATTCTGAATTCAACTAAGAAAAATCCGAAAACTAGACTAATGAGAATTATGAAAATAACTAATGAAAACTTTCGCAGCCCTTAATTCCGAATTTACACATTTCGTAACCCAAATTTCCGTAAATCCAAAATCCTAATTTCCGTAAACACCAAATTCCGAAAACACCAAACTCCGAAAACACCAAACTCTGTAAATCCAAAATTCCGAAGCCACCAAATTTCCAAAAACACCCAAGTTCCGCAACCCTCAATTTTTGTAATCCAAAATTTCGAAACCTTTATTCCTCAAATTCAAATTTTCAAAACCTTTATTCCTCAAATTCAAAATTCTGAAACCCTTAATTCAGAAACCCTCAATTCCGTAACAAACATATTCCGAAAATCCAAAATTTCGTAACTTCAAAGTTCTGAAAGCCCAAATTACGAAACCCTCTTTTTTGGTAAATTCAAAATTTCGTAACTTTAAAGTTCCGAAAGCCCAAATTACAAAATCCTCTTTTTCGTAAATTCAAAATTTCAAAAATTTCAATAATTTCAATTCCGAAAATTACCAAATACATAATTCCAAAAATACAAATTTCCGAAACCTATCGCTTTCGTAAAAATAACCGTTTTTCTTTCGTATCTTTAAATTCAAAAACTCTCAATTCCGTAACTTAATCGAATTTCACACATTTTCGTAACAAATAAGCTCAAAAATAAATTTTCCAACTCAAAGCTTACCAAATAATCTTAAAAAACGTATCAATTAAGCTCAAAGGTAACACCTCTTGAATCAAAACTCTTTTGAAACACGATATGCGAAACAAAAATCACAACTTTCACGTCATTTTTGAGTATAAAAACAAATGTATAAGTTTTTATGATGTTTTAAACTATGACGTGAAGTTTTAGAACAAAATAAGCACAATAAGCTCGAAATCAACACTCAAATAATGATTCCTCAATCCCACAAACACGATCAAACACAAGAAAGAACACTAATCCGCAAGCTCCTACGAATGATACCACATATTAAACTCTAGGATCTTGATTGGTAGATATAGTGTGTGTATATCAAGGTGTAATTAGTGTGTGTGTTTAGAGAGAGAAATTAGTTAAGTGTCTTTTGATTAATTAAAATTGTTACAACTAGCCATGGCATAAATATAATCCCTATTTATAGTCATCTTGGTTAATACCTTTTCTAACTTAACAAAACTAGTCTCTGCACTTTATAATAGTGCATACAAGTAGATTATTTCTTATTTCTAACAACTAAGACTGTTAGGATGTATCAAAATAACCTCCAACCACACTGTTGGGACGATTATCCTCGTAGGGCCTTCCAACAACACTTTTGGGATGAATCCAATCAACGGTTATACTAGTAATCCAATCACACATACTCATATTCATAGTTATAAACACACAAAGTAACCAAGGAAATCAGATAATTTAACACATAATATTTGAAATTAGACTTTGAGTCTTTCTATGCTATTTGTGTAAAGGTTGCTAATTGAAAACTCAACTAAGGTAAATGAGTGTTTTGACCTATGTTGAACTGAGCCACACATGCCAGAAGCATGTTTCTAAGGTCTAAATGTTCGCTCACTTTGTTTGTTTGTTTTGAGGCTGGTAGGTAATGTTTAATTCAACTGTACACCTAAATAGTCATGGGGTGTGTACCAACATCGTGACGGGAGGCGACTAATCATATCTAAACTGATGTATATGAGCACTAAATTTTCTAAATAGGATTGAAATGCACAGATGTCATTAGTCAGTCCATTACTACTTCCATTAAGTCATGTTTTTCTTGTAGCTCGAAACTATTTGGTCATTCAGTCCTTAGACATTTGTTCCTAATTCCTATAGGGAATTTTGGGCATTCGCAATGATTTGGATGGTTTAAGGTATTTGGCCTTTACTTTCGAGCAAGTCAAGCATGTTCCATCATACATGGCGATATCTTTCTATATTCTTGACCACTGATAGTATTACCTTGCATTCGTGTACATCTTATCACTGGAAAATCGAGATCTGGATCTATGGATTGCCTTCATGATCACTTCCCTCAAATCGCTAGTTCTTGAGATTTAAGCTCTCCCGTCAAGTATCAAACTCCAACAGGTCAAATTACAATTCACGTCATTCAAGCCTTTCTCGTCCTCGAGCGAATTCATTTAAAACCTTAAACTGAGTAACAACTTGAGTCTAACTTAATCTTGCAACTCATCAAAATAGAATTGTCTTGATATTAAGCTATAAATTGTTAAAAAGCTCAACGTTTTTGAAGAATTGGCCTTAATTTTAAGGTTGCTTGAAAACCAATTCTTGCAACACTGATGGGTGTCTGTAGAGTAATCAAAGGATGCTTTGAGCTTTAAAAGTGTATTAAGATCTGAAAGTTTTCCCGTGCATCACTGCTTCACCTCGAGCATCCAGTATGCGAGATTTCACTTGTCTAGCCTAACATTCCCAATGGTCGTACCCATGAGGGTCTCAATCTTTCCTTCCCATTCAGAGCATCTGCTATGACGTTTGCTTTACCTAGATGGTACTTGTGTTCGCAATTGGGGTCACTTAGCAGTTCCACTCATCTCCCTTATCTCATAGTGTAAAATCACAGCTCCTAGCTCCAAGTCGTACGTTGTGCAATTCTTCTCAGGTTTCTTAAGTTGTTTGGTGTGTATGTGATAACCTTGTTCCTTTGCATTATTATGAAATCCAATCCTTCGTTTGATGTGTCACAGTACACCATGATACTTTCTATTTTCCCTTAGGCGATGCGAGGATCAGTGAGTTGGATAGCCTACGCTTTAATGTTTGAGATGCTTCCATTCTTTAGGAATGAACTTGGATTTTCTCTACCAATGCGTCTTCCTACACATTTTGTGACAAAAGGATTACGTCAACCATGGCAGACACTTTGAAAGATCTTCGCAAGATGTTTAACTACTCGAGTCACGGGACATGATCAACCATCATTTCAAATCATGTAAATGATATATTGTTCCATTAACAATGTGCACATGGATTATGTTGAACTACTTTCGGAAGGACTACACTATTCACTCATGCATCTAACTAGACTCATTCCTTACCTATGATTCACAAAGATAATTGTTGATTATTTCATGACTGAAAACACCAAAATTCCAAAGAGACTTCACGAGCATTATCATAGAGTCGCAAATGATGAGATTGTAAAGTCAATTTTCAACTCTTTAAAGAACAAAGAATGAGAGGGAATGCGGATTCTAGACTAGATTCTAACGGAAGAGATGAAGCTTACGAGGCATTATCAGATGTATGTTTCAGTATTTGGGGTAGATGTTCCTACGACTCAGTCACAATCGATTGAGTCTACCCATGGAACGCATATGACACCTAGCGCCCCTAGGCCATCTAACCCTGTTGTAAGTTAAGGAGAATCAAGTGCTGCTCATAAACCTACTATCATTTGGATTCTAATAAGGCGTCAACCAGTCCCTGAAACGCCAATACCAACAGCTGTTGAGATCGATATTGCTAGTCTGGATAAAGCAACACGACTAAGCAATGCCACTGCTAGAAGTCTTGAGGACTTAGAAGCTCAGCAGAACGTTGAAAAAGTACAAGAGCACTTGGTTGATGAGGAGATAGAGACGATGGTGGAAGGAACTGAGAATGTTGATGCAGATGAGTTTGTGGATGAAATTCTTAATAGCCAAGAGTATCCCGACACTAGGTTAGAACCTGGGAGTCATAAGGAAAGTCCGGAGGTGAAGAAAAGTGCTGATGTTTTGATTATTAATGATGATGGTGAGGAAAAAGAATCAGTTAGAGATGCTTTAATACTGAGAAAGAAAGAGAAGTGGAAGTGAATATAGGAGATTATGGATATACCCCCACGCATACCCATTAGATCCCCTAGGACTCATATTGCTCATTTATCTTCGGATAAGGAGAAACTCTAAAAATTGACGGCTTCATCATCTACACCAACAACTTCTACACCAAAATCCAAGCAAGATCATTTCAAGCATTACAAGAGTGTTTTTCATAAGATGAGCAGACGATATGGCCACATGTTTATACACCTTAAGCAATCATTTATGCAGAGGAAAGATTTTACTAAAATGGCAGACACGGTAAAGTTAATAATGAAGAAAATTATTCCGTCAATGGTTGACAAAAGAGTCAATAAGATTGCAAAGAAGCTAATTCCATTATATGTAGCTGAAGGATTATTGTTGGACATGCAAAAGACTCAGATTGACCTTGCTGCTTTGGTTGTTGATGCTGTAAATAAGGAACGAGAGAATCTTCGAGTTGAACTTTCTATGCATGTTACTAATGATGTAGCTAACACTGTTCCTTCACGTGTTGATTCATTTTCTTACGGAATTATATGTCGAACAATATTCTTCATGTCCATCCTACTGATGATGCTAGTTCTTCAGTTCATGATCTTCAATATCAATTATACTTAAAGATGAAGGATGATGAATAAGCACGCAATGCTGATTTATCTATATGGTGGTCACTGAAGATTAATTTTGAGAAACCAACACATACTATTTCACCTTTTCAAATTGATGTTGTTCACACTCGTGGTCATGAAGACCATCATGATGATGATGCTCATTCTGAGGGGGAGAGCAATGAGATGAGACAAAAAAACGTCTAAACTTAGAACTTATACAGTGGGTGAATCTTCATCTGAACAAGTTATGGATGAATCAAATCCTTATAGATCAGGTACTCAAGAACAACTAGATGAATTTGATGCTTGGATGGATGATTTTGTTACAGATGATAATGAAGTTCCCTTTGAAGAAGTATCTCCAGAACTCTTGGGAAGAAATATCAGGGGAATTTGATGAAGCTTAACTGAAGAAAGCTGTGAATGATATGCTGAGAGTACGATGTAATTCAGGAGAAGAGTATCAATACCATTTGGATCAAATGCAAAATTATCTGAAAAGTGATATTGTTTGGGAAAGCAGAAAAGAAGACTTGTCATTACAAATTCCAAAGAAGCCAACTCAAGTGTATCAAAGTTGTGCAAGAGATCCAAAGGCTCCACCAATGACTATGCTAAATCAAGACCTATTTTACCTGAAGCACGATAACTCAGGACCAAAGAAGTATGTTATATCATTGCACAAGTATCCTGCAGTACCGTTCCTAGAAAATGATCTCGAAGAACTGACCTCAAGATGGGTGAGTAAATGTTTCAAAAGGTTTAATTTGTATGCTCGATATAGTGTTAAACATTGGAAAAATCTATGGGCAAAGCAACATCACATCAGAAGGCATGAAAAGAAAAAAGACAATCCTGATGAAGTTTACTTAGAGTCAAAGATTGTAGAAGTGGTCAGAACTTTGTATAAACTAGGTCACGAGTATAAGTATATAACATAGATTATGGTGAGAAGAGCAGATGGAAAGTTTGATGCATTCTCAGAATTAGACTACAAGTATCTTCATAATAATTACATTGAACATTTGTATCTGATGTGCATAAATGGTAAAGTAAAAGATTATCAAGAAACTAGATTATTGGGATCATTGATTGTCTTTATCTGAAGTTGTGTCATCTGGGAAGGAGTTCATGATTACCAGTTGGGTTTGGAAAGTTATCAACAACGAGTCAACCTTACTGCACCAACAATCACATTCCCTGGTATTGAAAGAAAGAAACTACTAACCCTAACTTCTAAACTGGTAGTTGGCCTAATCTATGAAAACAACAAGAAGGAGAAGAGGGTGATGATTATTAAAGAGATTCCTAAGTTCTGTAATGCTACATTGATAAGGTTTTTGGAGTTAGTAGAGAAGATGAACATGGATGTAAAGAAAGGGTATGCAGATCTGAAGCTCAGCGATAACGATGCAGAATACCTAAGGTTTAATAAGGAGTACATCAAAGATCGGTTAAGGCATCGAGATCAGATGAGATGCTGGGATATGTACGTGAATGTAAGACCACTAGGATCAAGAAGGGATAGCCCAGAATAATCGACCCTTAGGGGAGATTGTTAGGATTAAAAGTGTCAATTATTGATACTTAGGTGGTTTATTTATTTTATGTAATGTCTAGACTTTATTTTATGTTTAAAGTAGTAAATGTAATAAAGTTAAGAGAGATTAGTTAATATATCTCAGTTAACTAAAGATAGGAAGGGTAGTTTAGTAAATAAAGAATAGCATGCTTAACATACTATAAATACACATTCATTAGATGAATGGGTTAAGGCTTGACAATCAGGGGCGGAGCCAGGATTTCAAGTTAGAGGGGGCCGAACAAATTTTAAAAGCATGACAATCTCGAAAGAGGGTGAATAACATATTAAGGGTGTGTTTGGCAAACAGCTTTTGAGAGCATTTTTAAGCAATTAGCATTATTATTACAAAGCTCATTTAGAAGAAAACAGTTAGCATTTATATAATTATAAAAATGCTAATTTTCCAATGCTCTTGAATAAGGATTTAGCATTTAGCATTACGTCATTTTACACATTTAAATTACAATTATAACTATTCTACCAAACACTTTTAAAAATTAAACTGCTTAGCCCTTAGCACTTAGCAACTGCTACCCCGACTTCAACAAACACACCCTAAATATACTAGAACCAATAGACCACCCTTAATCAATCTTAACAAGAATTCATCTTAAAATCACAAAAAATTAGTAACTGATGTAAATAATAAAAACTTTGAACTCTTGAAAAGTATTTTTATCACTACAATATTTAAACCACTAGTTTTATTAGTCTTGATTTCTTAAACCCTAATAAGAAATTAATAATCTACACCAGTAAATTTAATAGCCAAAGGTAAAATAAAAAATTAATTGACAAACAGTAACAAATACTACGCAGACAATTAGTCACCAACGATTCAAAGAATACAAAACAAAAAGAAGTTATTGTGATCATTGATAAAAAAACATACATTCAATAGCTAATGAGATAAGTACAAAATACTAACTTGTTTTGTTCAGATTCTTCCTTTTACAAGTTACGGAGCACGTTCTTTTCATGTTATAAATACAAATTTTAATCGATTGCATTAAGACTTGGGAGGGACCGAGCACTGGTGTTCTTAAGATAATAAGCTATTGGGCCTAGGGATGGCAATGGGTCAGGGAATTTCGGGGATCATGTTTCCCATCCCCAATCTCAATATCCATCCCCATCCCCGGCCCCATACCCTACGGGGATTAAAATCGCAATCCCATCCTCGTCCCCATCAGGGAATCAGGGATTTTTTCACGTATAATTAAGTCTTTTGTAATTATCCAACTTCATATTTTGTTGCGCTTAACTACCGTAATATCCAACCAAGTATAATAAACATTAAAATAGAATATAGAAATTAGGAAATTAAAGATGCATAACTTCATAAATAGTTTGTCATACTTCATACATGCATCAAGAATTCAAGACCAGTTGAAGCACGAGTACAAGTCTACAAGTCAAATTGTGGAAACTACAAAGAGAATTCAAATCAACCCATAACAAAAGCAAATCTTTAAAGTTTTCAATAGGTTACGAATATGGTTTAATCGTTGAAACTTGATACATCCATGTTGCTTCATGAATCATGACCATTCGCCAAAACCTTTTACGAGAACAACTAAATCAAGCCCCTGCATAAACAAGATCACATAAATGTTAGGAACTATTATACTAAAAACACTATCTAATATCTATCGAGTCACTGTTCTTCATATACATATTTATAGTTATATGCTAAGTAAGGTTTTAGACTTCTAGTTTATGTACATTTGTTCTAAAAAAAAGAGCATAACTAACATTTACTTGTTTAGTAAAGATTTTAGACTTTTACTTTAACTCTAACCATCAATATTCACCAATCATCACAAATATTATTATTAATAAAAGATCAATGATTGATAGTCATTAAAAAATATAGCAGGCTTTGAACAAGTATGATAGTCATTCATATATATATCGTGCCTAAGAGGTAAAAGCTTGTAGCCATAGAAACCTAGTTATTATATAGCAGGTCTTGAGTATGATTAGGAAATTCATAAAGTAGCAAAAACTAAAGTTTACAAATATCCAGGCCTAGGTGCAGAACTTAAAAAGAAAAAGTTAAACCATCATTATTAAATAAAAGATTTACTTTAACTGGCAGACTATTTTTTTCAAACACTAATACAAACACCAATATATAGCTATCCAAACACTCCTATATATCAGTCCAAACACTTTATAAAACAAGATTCATGTCTTATTAAACTTGAGAACTTGATCATATTACTATTTCAAATATTGTTCTATCCTGATCATATTACTATACAATTGTGTAGACTTTTGTTCTAACCTGATCATATATACCAAATATTATGCAGAAGACATTTCAATGTACAAAACTTGCAGAAACAAATATTGTACCTTTGCCTTTGCCATCACCTTCACCGTCCGTGTCGTAATCATCAAAGATAGTTGCATTATTATCAGATGTAAATGGTTTATCTTCATCTGTAGAATCATTTTTTATAAATTATTTTTAAAACATAACAAATATATAACAACTTAACATAATACTTGTGCTTAAATAAAGATAGCTATGCTACCCTTGTTAACGGTTTCCCACAGCCAACTTTGTGCACACATTAAAGCTTCTATAGTATTTGGACGAAGACGACTTTGATGTGGACTGATCAATCTCCCGCTAGTGCTAAACGCAGATTCTGAGGCAACAAAAGAGACAGGGATAGCCAATATATCTCTAGCAATTGCTTGCATCACAGGATATTTAGCTCCTCTTAACTTCCACCATAATAGAGTATCAAAGTCTGGAGATCGAGGTTCAAGTCCTTCTTCCAAATAACGGTCAAATTCCATTACTATACATGATTGCGGAACACTACTTTTACACATAATATGTTTTCCTACTCTCGACATAATTCATCAACGCTCCAATCGAGTTGCTGAACTTGACCCCGTGTTATTTCCAAACTCATATTCCCTATCTAAAGTCTTTTCTTGATACTCAAGGATCAACGCTTCACATATCTTGTGAACTTTTTTAATTCGACTAGCACTATCATCAGGAGATATTTAGGGAAAATAAAACTCGATCATTTCCATCTTGCTTCTTGGATTGAAAACACCAGCAACAGCCATCAACTCATGAATTGCACCCCAATACTCATCAAAATTTTCAATCATTTTAGATGCCATATTGCTAACAAGCTGAGTAGGGGAAACAAGCCACTCATTTAACTTCAACCTAATGTCACAGACTTTTGGAAAGTACAAATTAGTTGTTGGGTACCTAGTTCCAGAAAATATCGCAGTATACAATAATGAAAACACCGGTCCCACTTCTTGCAAATGACCCCACATATTCCCATTCCTAGTAGGACAATTCAAAGTTTTTATAGTTGGAGACCCCGTTGCTTCAAACGTGTAAAAACATCTTTATACATCAGTGCGGTTTTAAGCATCAAGTAAGTGGCATTCCATCTATATTGACAATCCTAAACCTAATGTCTAAGTATGTTTATTTTTAGTTGCCCCAGCACGTCTCCTAAACTTTCACAACTCATTTAGGGGTTGCTGGCCAGTAAGATATGCTTTCACGTAACATTTTCTATTATAGCCTTAATGACATTTAACCCTAGACTGTGGTCAGTGGCGGGGGGGGGAGGGAGGGTGGGGCGGGGAGAGGGGGGGGGAGGAGAAAGTGAGAATGTGGTGCACTTAAAACGCAATATGGAATGTAGCGGTCCGCATCTTGCACAATATCGATTAACTTAATCAATTGGTGTAGCAATTATTCAATAAAAAAAAAGAGTTATGTGGATTATTTTGTGTCAACATTCATTCCCATAAGACCTCCATCAAACACATTTGTAAACTGCACTTGTATGAGGGCCAGTAACATATTAGGAACTGGTAAAAAACATCATGAAATGACAAAGTAACAAAAATAAATAAAGTGTGAGACAAATATAATATAATACAAGTTGTTACGTTAAGATTTTACTTCTAATAATACCAATCATTGTCATGTAATAGACCATAATACCATAAAACCTTTCTTTGGTTGCTAAGAAGTCCACCTATCAGTATGAAATGGCTACCCGACTATCTCTTATTAGTCTCATACTTGTAATTACTTGATCTTTCTAATGGTAAACAACTTAAGTATGTCGTTTTTTAGTGTGTTGCGACAAGGACAATTGAAAAGAGGTTGAATGGCTTTTGTAAAATTCCTAAAGCCAACATGATCGACAATTGAAAGAGGGTACTCATGCAAAATAACCATTTTAGCAAGTGACATCCTTCCATCCTTCTCATTGTATACATAAGTATTTAAATTTGATTCAAATTGCTAAACGCGCGCGCGTGTCGTTTCTTTCAGTCGGGAGATGATGCCGGGTTGTGGGGGTTAAATTTTTTTGCAATGATTTTTCAAATGACCATTGCAATATGTGTGGTTCCATGATTTGATTTGCCACTACGTAAACTTTTGCAAGCGTGACATTCTGCCTTTTGTTTTCCATCCACTGTTATCTTCTCAAAATGGTTCCAAACCAGACTTCTTAGTCTCATTTTTTTAGCCGGAGGTTCAAGTACTTCTTCAACATTATCACGTACCTGATTATCTTCCTGTATGTTTGAAGGGTTGTTTTGTGTTGAGGCTACGTGGATCGTATTCTCTTTAAAATCCATTCCTATAATAAACAAAAAATCATCTTATTATGTTACCGATCATAAGAAACACATGAAGAAAGACACAAATTAAAAACCATAAGAATGACACAAATTAAACACCATAACAATGACACAAAACATACATATACCTTCTAAACAACAATGATCTCAAATGAAACTAATAGTGCATAGATTATCACAAGTAACAAGTTCATGCATGCCTGGTATTATAGTACATAAATCATCAAAAGTTAACAACACTAATTCTATTAGTTAATGAAATAGTATAAATCTCTTAACAATATACAACACATATTATTTTGAATAATAATGATAACTTAAAAAAAGATTAATTATAATTTGTTTACCTTGTGAGTGGCTGTTGTCTTGTAATCTTGTTGAAAAATCGTATGAAGTGATATAGCATTAACAATTGTCTTCTTGATGCATGTATGAAGATTATGATTAGCAGTTGTGGTTTAAGAGGCTAGTGTTTTTTATTTTTAGCTATATATGATCGGCTGAATGGATGACTCCCTAATTTCCAGGGAAGATGAAAAGTTTGGTGAAATATCAAATAAAATGTTATTGGGCCTCTAATATAACTGATATGTAAACTTAATACTTTTTGGGTATGGGTTCGGGTACGGGTACGGGTACGGGTATCAAGAGGTATTACCATCCCCGCCCCCCATCCCCCCGTATTAAATATCGGGATACCCGATCCCGTGCCCATGTCTTTGTGTCGTTCTTATATATATCTTGTGATGTTGATCTTGAAGTAACACGCCCGGATCCTTATTCCGCTGCGACCCATTTTGGGGGTGTTACATCTTATACTCTTATTATTGGGCTAGTTGGGAGGGGCCTAGCACCCGCTAGCTACCCCATCCCCTCCGCCCCTGTTGACAATTATATTCTCTCCCTCCCTCATTTCTTCTTCTTCTTTTTCTTCTTTTATACAATTAAAAATTAGTGGAAGTCTTGCCTTCCTCTCTTACTATCTCTATATTCTTAAACTGCATTAAGTGTGATTCAATATTTACCGACCTAACAATAAACATTAATACTTACATTTATTGCATGAAACTCAAATTTAATATATAAATTTATAAAATATATAATATAATTATGGTTCTATATTCATAAATACTTATATTTATTGCATGAAACTCGAATCTTATATTTTATATTAATTATATTAATATTACATTTATTGCATGTAACTCAAATTTTATATATTATAATTTATTTATAAAATATATAATGTTATTATATTTTCTTATCAATAAACTTATATTTATTGCATGAAACACAAATTTTATATTTAATAAACATATATAATACACTTATAGTAATATAATCATTAATACTTACATTTATGACTTTATTTCTGTTTTATCAATTTATAAAATCGGTGGAAAATCTTTTTAGTCAGGGAGAAACTAAGGGATAGGAAAGTTAAAATGTTTAACTTTATGTCATTATTGTGTAACAAAACAAATAGTGGTTGTTTAATAATTTTACATGTTCTTTCACATTGCTCCCTTACCTTTCATCCTATTTCCTTACCTAAAAAACCTTAAGAACATTGTGATCTTTTAATTTTTGACATGTACCTATTTCAATAACTCCCTTATCCTTGTTTTATTGAGATTTAATTTGGTCGGGTATGAATTAGATCCATATTATTTAGTCCTAACTAAGAGGCTTGGATGGGTGTTTGCTATAATCAAATATGCAAACTTCTGGATAAGAAGATACCAATTTTAGATGAAACCTCACGTTTTATCGCAATCATTGTTCATAACATTTCGATTGTTAGTATCCTTTTTCAATTAATACAATCTACATATCTTTACAAAATTTTCATTTACGGGTTTACACTGTTATAACATTTTATAAGTCAGATAAATCATACTTATGTTTTTTCTTAAAGAAAATTGTTTTCTTTTCATTTATAGTTTAATCGGGTACGTTTTTATAGAATAAAAAATCACAAAAACTATATTTGTGTGTTACTTTTTTGTATGACTTTTATTCATGGTTTATCTTACATATGTTGTCTCTTTGTTCAGATGGAGTTCATTGATCCAAAAAGTCTGGATTTGCTGAGTTTGCCTCTCCGCTTTACCAGTTTCAGTGTCCAATCTATTAGGTAATATTTCTATTTAGTATTTGTTTTCTATTAAATCAGACATTAAAAATAAAGATGTTGTTAATAAATTTACCTTTTTAAAAGCGACATTTAAACTTTCTTTTTTACTTTATGTTAACTTTACCCCTCAATAACTTGACACTGTATTTTTTAACATATTTTCTTTATTGGTTTTTATTAACGAAATAACAAGAAATACAGAAGAATATTTAAAAAAATGAAATTTTATGAACATGGAAAGGGGGTAATGTTATAAAGTAAGGACACGATTAATCGATCCATCAACATAATGCTATATATATTATTTCTCGTTTAAATATAATAAAGTTAAGTACCTTTAACACTTTTTTTCTTTGTAAATCTAACAAATTATGTACATCATACTAATCTACAAAATCGGGGTATATAAAATATGTTTATATCATAGTTTTTCAACTACAATGTGTAGATCAAATTTTACGTCAATTATTTTTGTTGAATAATATTAATTTGCATACCAATTAATATGCTTCATTAAAGAGTGAAGGTATTCTAAAGTAAGGTGGGTTATGATATCTTGTTTTCTCTAGAAAGGTACTAGTCATAAGTCTCGTGTACGTACGGTGTTTAGGAATGAATCAAATTTAGTTTTAAAACTAAATTTAATATACAAGATTTATAGAACTTGGACAAGTTTTATCTTTTTCAATGCGCGAATTAATATATGAAGTGTTTTGTAACTTTGTCATTAGAGAGTCAGTTACCTCTTTTGATATGCTTTTTTGTCAAGATATAACATATTTGTATACTAATTACAAAGCAAAGATTAAACGTCATAGTAATTTAAATAATTTTCAAGTACATTAAAAACATAAGAATTTATATAAAGCTAGTCAAGCATGCATGTGCGATACACACATCTTGATACTTTTAATAAAAAGTTAATCTTTGACTACCTATATCTATCCACAATTGAATCTATAATACATAATATTTTAAAACACGCATAACACAAGAGAGTATTTCTTGGAGAATATATAGTAAAAAACTTAACTTTGAAACTAGTATTTATGGATTAAATATTATATTAATTGTTCACAAAAGCTAAATTTTAGGAAGCATTACATTATTAATTTAATGTTTTAAAAATGTATAAAAAAATTAAAATACTTAAAGTTTGATTATTTTGAGTTTTAACGAAAGACTCAATATTTGTAAACATATTAATTCTTATAGTAAAAATGTATTGATTTATAATCATTTTACTATCTATACATACTTTTATTATATATAATTAGATTTTCATTTTTATCAATTTATAAATTATATAATGTAATCATAGTTCTCTAATCATTAGAGGTTGCATTCAAAAAATGAAAGACAAAGTTTGTATATTATGATTCATAAATCTTTTAGCATTAATTTGTATTTTTTGTTGCCTGTGAATGAATTATATTTTTATCAATTTAAATATATATAATATAATTAATGTTTTATAATTAATAGTATTTACATATACTATGAAAAACTCTAATTTTACATATTCTTATTTTTTTTGCATATGATTTAATTTTTCTTTTTCGTCATTCTATAAAATATATGTTATAGTATTATAATAATAATTAAAATTTTGTGACTTAATTTCTTTTGTATCATTCTATAAAATTTATACCATAGCTATAGTTTTATAATCATTAATACTTACATATATTGCATGAATCTGAAATTACACACACACACACACATACACACACACACATATAAGAGTTTCATTTCATAAATGTAAGCATTAATGACTATATTGCAAATAAATAAAAACTACATAATATAATCTAACGTAAATAAAATTTTTGAATTAAATGCAAGTAAAAATAAAATATAATAATGCATATTTATATATCTATCTATCTATCTATCTATATCTATATCATATATCTATAAAATTTGAGTTTTATGTTATAAATGTAAGTATTAATGACTATTATAAACAAATAGTAACTAAGTATTATAATTTTTGCTACTTATAAAGCATGGATGAGAATTTTCAAAACTTAATCATGCTTAAAAAAAGTAAAGTGATTTGCCTAATCTACCCCCTTAATGCCCCTTAATACTTTGAAATATTTGAAATAGAAACAAAGAAATGAAAACTTATACAGACACGGTTTTACAGCTTTTTAAAATAAAAATGAAAACTAACAAATTAAAAATTGTAAGCACACGTCTTAAAAATGAAAACTTAGACAAACAAGGTTTTACAAATATCCAAAAATCACTAACACATACACGGTTCCATTGTCTTATATTATTTTAAAACATATATATTTTTAATAGTTTCCAAATAATCATCCTAATCTCTAATGTATAAACACCATAATAAAGATGTAGTCAAAATGACTTTACTCCTTTTTGTGTAGTCAAAAAAATAAGGGACTTACATACAAACAAAAGACACTTACGTACAAAAAAGGGAGTTACGTACAAAAATGTAAAGATGGACTTACGTACAAAAATGTAAAGATGGACTTACTGTAACACCCCCAAAATGGGTCGCAGCGGAATAAGGATCCGGGGCATGTTACTTCAAGATCAACAGCACAAGATATATATAAGAACGACACAAAAGTCGTTTAAATTGATACATTGGATTTAAATAAAAGACATATTACAAAAGCTTATAGCTTTACTTGTTCTTTATTTAATATTACAAAAGATAACATAGATTTCCCAAAACATGATGCACATAAATCTTTAACAGTGCAATCCAAAACATAATCCAATGCATCCTTGACACCTCGTGCCTATTGACCTCCTGAAAACATTGCTTAAAACGTCAACAAAAATGTTGGTGAATTCATAGGTTTATGTATTTAAATTATGCAGGACCGCAAGACTTTCCCGTGATGTTACAACATATGCCAACAATCACAAAACCAGATTACTGTTGCACTAAGCTCATGACACTGAAGCTCAACCTGTATTTTGCTATTTTAGCAGTTATCAGTTATTTTTGGAGCCCGTACAGATTAGTCTCAACCCGACATCCAAGTCCACATGTCAACGTTCATTCCCTGGCGTGATAGGCTAATTCACTCCCTAATCGGGGAGGTTTAATCCAATAGCACACCTATATATGTCATCCTTCGCGCTCACACAAAGCATTAACCATACACATCTATGCAAATTGACAGTTTCAATGAAATAATTGCTCAGAGGGTTAATCGCTACTTATCGCACTAATTATTACTATAACAAATAACAATATAATTTAAAAAACACCTACTGCGTCCAATTTATAAAACAAAGAGCATGTTTTTTTACCCCAATAATATAAATAAGTAAAAACTGTAAAAAGTGGGGCTTGAACACACCTTGAGTACAGATAGACCAAAATAATCACTCAGACTAAAACCTCACAGCAGAAGACATAGATGCAACAATTTAAATCTTAAGGTCATAAACATAACCCGAGCTACATTACAGATTTATAACATTGAATAAGTATCTTATAGTAGTTACTTGACTATCGTTACGGGTCTAATCGATAATTCAAAGAGTTGTCTAAAAGTAGACATGCACGATTAACGAGGAGTTATGGACACGTTAAATCCAAAACCCAAACAACATCGTCGATCACAATGTTTGAGCTATCCACCATTCATCCGAAAAAGAGGCCAGTTATCATTTATGAAAACTCCCTCAACCCTATATCATTCTTTGATACTCTCTCCTCACATCAATAATTTCTATATGCATAATCACCGCGACTAATCGTTTTAGTAAAATAAACTAATTAGTTCATAATTGAAAACGTTTATAAATATATTTTTCGTAAAAATGAAACCTAATCATGGTCGCGTTTTTAAAAGCCGTTGCTCGCGTTTCTACGTCCACAAAAACAAAATACAATTTCTTCCTGGTAGTAAAAACGAAGTTTGACACCAATATTACATTTTCACACAGTTTTCTTAGAATAAAAAATCTTTTAGCGATGAATAGTATTTTATTACTATTCACCACAAAATACTAGTAGAAAAGCTATATACTCGTTTTTAGCTTTTAATAGCGTAAACTTGTAATCGTAATAGACTCTTCTCCGTTTCATAGACCCGATTTAATAGTGATATCCCTTTTGTCGAGACGTCCTTGTAATTAAAAGTTATTATCTTTTATAAAGTTAATACCACTTATGACTAAGTGATTTTTTTTTTTTTTTTTTTTCACTGTTCATAAGTTTATATAATTAATTTTTTAATAAACATTAATTACATCGAGTAAATGTCTGTAGTTTATTCGTTATAGTTCGTTTTCCGATTCTTCCCGAGTACGATCTCTAATTAAAATTATATCTAACAATTTAGAGTTTAAAAATGAAAGTTGCTGTAATGAATAGTATCGTTTAGAAAAATATTTCTTATAAATGTATTTATAGTCCGTAAACTCGTAATTAACGTAGCTTTTTAGTTATTAATCGTTTTTTCGGATTTCTTATCATTTGAATCGTCATGAGCGTATTATTTTTTATAAAAAGTCATTACATTTACATTTATAAAATTATATATTTTGGGTTAGGTAATACTTGGAACTTATAAGGAGTGACATTATCTCCTTTAATTCCTAGCGGCTCCCCTTCTAATATTAAGGAGGGACACAGTTACCAGTTCTGATTCGAGGTCAGTTTTTAACTTTTATTCGAAAACATGAAAATATCATATTAAAAATCAAAACCGTAAATCAGTAGAAGTAGTGCCGTACAACTCGTGTCATTCGAAGAGAATTGATTCGTGAACTTTCAAATAAAACACTTTCCAAAGTATTTTTATTTTTCAAACTTAACTTTAGTCAGTAACGGCAAATACTACTTAATGTCTAAACGTTAAGTTCGCGTTTTTATAACGTAAAAACAATGTATTTACATCTTTTTCATTCTATGTCGAGTCGGTACATCTAGATCGTATATCTCGAAAAAATGGGGTAATATAACTTTTCCCAAAAATATTAAACTAGATTTCTAATGGAGAAACTAAAGTTTGTCTTTAAAACGCGACACCGATATCTAGGTTTTAGCATTAATATTATCTAATACACAAAACACGACAAATACTTTTATATTGTATGGCCTAAGTGATAATGTGCCCACATTCTTTATATCTTAAGTTAGTAGAATAAAAATTATTAAAAAAATGATCGTTGCTATTTGTAATTAACTAATTTGAAAATCATATGCACTTTGTGCCATGTACACTATTCGTATTTGTAGCTAGTTATTTTTCGAATTATGCATAACTAAACTTATGCTATTAAATTTCTTGCATTAGATTGCGATATTGTTCCTGAATGCATATGACATAGATCATTAACTTACAAATGTAACATAAACATATTGTAAAATCTTTTCGGTATACGAGAATAAATTAGGAATAAAAGTTCAATAACTGATCAAGTATAATTAATTAAATGTACTTAAAACCTAGTCACCTACATATTACTAAACGATTAATCTATTTTCAAAACACGTTTAAATATTATTTAACAACTTGCTTGGTTTTGAGACCTAAGGGTTGGTTAAACAAAAAGAAAAGATGTATTTATACATCAATAATCATAAGAAAAAGTTTTTTTAAAAACATATAGTGTTTTATAAAAGATGTGTGTTGTGTAAAAATGGTTAGAAAACTCATACTCATAAAATGTCAAAAACTATGTATATTATACATAACAACAAATACTTTTTCGCACAAGTAAAATTTACGATAATCTTGGAATAAGAAATTAACTTATCATTATTCATCAACCTCACCTTACAACTAATCTTGGGATTAATGGAACACACTATTTAAATATTTATCTATTTTCTTTTAAATGAGTGTTCGTGAGGGTCAAGAAAGATTTCAAGAATATATCAATTCATTATTCAAATTATGATTGATATCGTTATTGAATCTAATTGACAAGTTTTCGTGTATGGACATGAAATCGGATTCTTATTTGTTTAGTTTCAAGATTATATCAAAATATAACAAAAGATATCATCTTGGATCTACATAACTCAATCACACTTGATTGATATGAAAATAATTACATCCTTTTCTAGATGAAAAGAATATGCATCGGATCATAACTCACACTTGTGTTGATGATGTCATATTGAGTCTACTTGTCCAATGGTTGTGTTCCAAATATTATACCAATATGTTCAATACATGCATAAAATACACAATGAAGTAGGATTGACGATTTGGATATTTCGTTTGAAATATTCAAGCAATTTATATTGCAATGCAATTGGTAAATGTGTCATTTCTGATAAAGCAAACATGAGCAAACTAACAATATATGTAAACTTTGCTCATACAACATAAAAGCACGACTCAAAGCTAAAATTCACTTTTAACTAAATTCTCAAATAAGAATGATATTCTTGTTTATTCACTTAGGATAACATGGTGTTTGAGAAACATTGTGTTTAAAGATTTTATGGACTTATCATATTAAACGATTGATAAAGAATAACATATATCATATGCATTTTATATTCTTTGTAGCATAAATGGTTGTGTTACAAGAAAATACACTACATATAATTTGAAAAATATAATTTATTAGAATTGAAAAACAAGTAAAAATAAATATATTCAAATACGTATTTAATTATAATATACAACATTGATAAGAATAATAATTTTAGAAAAGCATATTTGTTTAAAAATAAAATATGTATCTTTTTAATCATTTATCACTAATGAATCATAAACTTAATTAAGATAAATAATCTTGATGAGATTCTTTTCACATGATATGAAATGGAGAATTCTTAAAACATTCTCAGTATAGCCTATTTGTCACAAATAAGCACATATTTTGGCTTTTGAAAAATCAAACACGTTAAATATCACATGTGACAACTACACATGTAAACCAAACAATCTATAGATCTTGAACAAAAGATTAAAACATCTTGTTTACGCTTATCTTAGAATTCTACACATCTTGATTAGGATTATGCGAACCGGAATTAAAGTATGTTAGTTGAGTCATGTTAGGCCCTCTATGAAATGATAATACAAACTTTATCTTTGCTACACTTCATTAGGCAAATATAAGAACTCTATTTTGTCTAACATGAGAATGACTACTGGAGAATCTATTGCACTAGAAATTCAATTTGACCTAACGGTTGAATTGCTTCTAGGAGTGAAGTTGGGTTCGGTGTATAACCCGTAAAAATGGTCGTGTTTAGCCTGAATTGAGCACCACTAGTGATAGTCTCATATTCATTCTCTAATTTGATTAAATGGCTCTTCCTAAATATGCCTAATGATAGTCTACATCGATAGACTTTGTATATCATTAGGAGTACACACTAAGCACGTAGAAATTAGGCTTTTCCTTAGTCAATCTAGACAACATCGCTGGCATCCTCACCAAACCACTCAAACGTGAACCGTTTAATTTTTTTGTCTAGGTCTAGGAATGATGAAACAAATCTCATAAACGTGTCATTCTCATTTTAATAGTCTTGTTACTATTAAATACATTCCGATAAATCTCGACAACTTAATCATTTCATCCGAAATGTTTAAGCATTTTTAATTCGCGAAATGCAAATTAAAATGTCACTTATTGTTCATGTCTAAGTCGTTTCACAAAAACCTTAATCATGCCTCTATTATTATATAGATGGTTAATATCTTCCGTCCACATTTCCGTTACCACCTTTAAGACAACCCCGTACCTCGTTGTGTGATTGTTCTACGAACAATCGCAATATTCGAGAAGAGCTACATAACTTCGCGGATGAAGTTCATCGTATGCTAACCGTCATCCATCATGAAATTGTCAAGCTCATCGCTTCCGTCGTTATTTCTCTTCATTTATTCTTTTTATTCCACAACTTATGTCCGGATGAGCACGAATTAAAAGGGAAGGGAAAACACACATCTTCACATATATCCTTTAACCAAACACTCTCAAGAACTCACATAGGTGATTCTTATTCACTAGAAACCACAAGATACACTTCTACCATACACTCAAACCTCATAACTATTATTCACTCTTGTTAGTGATCATTAGTTCTAGTACATCCCCAAATCACCAAAGTGAAATGAAAAACCGAGACATCCTTACTACTATCAACCTCGAGTCATCCACCTTGTCATCTTCACAAGAAGATTCACCATGTAACCATTCCCCACAAGTGAATTTCGTAATGAAATGTGTCTCATCTTCATATCCCGACACTCATAAGCATGTGTGCCTATGTTGTCAAAAGTCAAGTGAATTTCGTAATGAAATGCGTCTCATCCAATCATTTCCACTTTTTAACAAGTGAAGAACACAAAGAAGATATTCAATCTTCAAAGTGTTGTTGAGTCATCACAATATCGTGTCTTTCATTTGTTCATTTCCGTTTTTTGGCAAGTGAAGAACACAAAGATGATATTCAACCTTCAAGTGTTGTTGAGTCATCACAATGTTCCACCATTTTCACATTTTCACCTTTGTTCATCAACATTAACAACCATCTACTAACATTCTCACCAATGACATCTCCTCATCACAATCATCATCATCACAATCATCCTCACCAATGACATCCTCTAACAAACCCACATCCAAACCATCAAGGGTAGCCAAAATGAGTGTGAAACCCATTTGGAGGAAGAAACTAAACCCTTGTAACACTTCCAATGAGCTCAATGTAAATTCATCTACACCAATGCCAAAACCACTCACTTCTCATCATGAACCATCTCAAGAAAACAATCACCCCAATCAAGAATGACCAAATCCTTACATTAAGGACACTCCCACATCACCACAAGTTGCCTTACATCCTCCATTTCCCATCTCACCTATCAATTCACATGTTACTCATACTTAATCTCCACCTCAAAGTGACAACCAAACTCAACACACACCACCTCTATCTCCAAGTAGAGAAAGCCTAGTTGATGACATTAATCAACTACAAGACCTATCAAACCTCTTAGCCATACATCTCTCCCAACAACAAAACAACATTCTCTCATCACCTCACTCTCCAAACCTACCAAACACCCAACAAACCTATAGTCAACACCTTCCCTTTCCATTCACGCTCATCCTTCTTCATTTATGTTTCCTCAACAAATCATCCTTATCATCAACATTTAGTTCGACCTAGAGTCTTACGATAATGTTTATCCATAAACACCCCAAACATGAAAAGCATACATAATGCTTAACAAAGAAACCTTGAGGATTAAGGAATCTCTCAATAAAACCATTAGTCTATTTAAATCCACATCATTATCTTGGTTAGATGATGATACCATAAGGAACGTGTTGATCGAGTCTTAGCCCTTAAGCATGTGTCGGTCGAATCTTATCATTTGTTCCTAAACATTTCCATGTCTTAAGCATTCATCATTTTTTTTAGGTTGTTGTCTTTAGTGCCACACTTTAGAGTGCATATACCTAAAACATACATGATTTGTTCCCCACTAAGTGTCTTGCATATATATCTATCATCATCATTATATATATGTGCATTTTTCTACTAACTTTGTTTTGTAGCACTTTTCTGTTACTCGATTTCTTGGTGCCCCAATCAAGGGGGAGCATACACCAAGGGGGAGCATTTGCAAATGTCCAAGCCATTACATTTGCAACCGTTTAAGACATCTACACATTTTTTAGGAGAAATGGATATAAAACTCACTAAATACTTGTTTAAAAATAATTTTACATTTAATGAGTTTAAGTTTTGTAATCATCAAAAAGGGGGAGATTGTTGATAGAAATAATGCCTAAAAACAGTATTAATATTTTTCATATCCTTACATTTTGATAATCACAAAATATATAAACATTCAATGAAAAATTAAAACATAAACAAGTAATTAGTGGTTAATATGCATTTCAAACTTATATCACTCCAAGGTATGAATAAACAAATGCTTGATACATTTTATGATCAAAGGAAACTTTTATAAAATATTGTAAACTTTTTATAAACATCACAAAATATTTTTTACATTTAAAAGAAATGTTTTATTCAAAATAAACATTTTGAATTTTAAATTTGCGGACCTAAAACGGCTAGAAATGTTCCAGTAAACACCTCCCCTGAATAGGACAAAAAAAGGAGCGTCTGAATAAGGGGCGGCCCCCTTAATTACATGGGCGGCCCCCTTAATTTTAAGGGGGGCGACACCCTATTTAAGGGGGTCGACCATAGACTCCGCTCCTCCTTCTTGTCCTATAAATACTGGACTATTCCTCAACATTTTTCTCACCTTTTGCACTCATTCTTTCTGCTTAAAATAGCCCACATATCCTCTCTAAAATCCTTTGATCATTTAATCATTTAGCTTTGTTTCCAAGTGATCCAAGCTCAATTCCTCAAGTACAAGAGAAGAATACTTACATCATCTAGTGAAGAAGTATTACACCCCAAAATCCATATTGCAATCTTGTTGCATCCATATCATACCTTGTAAATCTTTTGTAAATCTTGTAAAGTTGTTAGGATTTGGTGATTGTTGTAAGTATAGTTGGATCTTGGTGATCCTTTTTAGTAGTGTTAGATAGTTGTGATATAAGTAGTGTGGTGAGAAGAAGTCTCGCGAAGATCATCGAAACACTATGGATGAAACAAACTCCCTTCGACCTCGACGTTCGTCTCGGCTACGTGTTTAACATCATCTACGTCTATCGGAATTGTCTTGTCGAAATTCTCAACATTCGTCCTATCATTTCATTATCTTCGTTATCCACTCTTGTCTCACTTCAAATCAAGTCAATTAATTTTTCATCCGAAGAAATTAATTCCTCCTCTTCGCAAGAAGTCTTGTCTCTAAGTCATCTCTTTAATTGACGTCTTGATTATCTCATCCGAAATAATCCAAGAAAATTTTATTTAACGAAAAGTTAATTAAAATGTCAATAATCATACCTATCATTGAAACACAATGATAAGTATATCATATCTTGACTACTAATATATATTACTAATAGTAGATGTAAATTATGTCGCAGCGAAAATGTGTCCGGGGGCGTTACTTCATAATACAACAGCACAAGATATAAGAGAACGACCTCTAAATGTGTCGTTTGAAAAGTAATCTTGTTGATTTTCTTGAAATTGATATAACATTTGTTCCATAATTGTATCACAATGAAAAGCTTGAAAGTATTACAACGAAATTTGATCATTTGTATGTAAGTAGAAATTCATGAATGAAATCTTGTCAATTTAGACTCCAATGCACATCAAGTAAGTCAAGCATCTAATTCACCTGAGAAAAACATGCTAAAAAGTGTCAACATAAAGTTGGTGAGTTCATAGATTTTTGCAAATGTAAATATTGAATTCAAAAGAGTATAGTGTCTGCTGCTTCACCGCAGTATAATGAAAAATGTTTAATAACCAGTAATGTTCAACAAAGTAGTGTGGACCACAAGATTTCTAAAATGTATGACTACTATAACAAATACAGTATCACATAAAATGTATCTACTATTGCGCTAAGCTCATGACACTGAAGCTAATTTATGTAGCATATAATATGCCAAATGTATTTCTGCCCTACCGGTGTCTGACCAAGACACCAAATGAAATTGACATGATATATACCCGTTGTCCGGTACACCGGCACAGTGAGCGCTACTCACCCGGATAGGGATAATTAGTCCCAATAGATCTATTTATAACATTCACGCTTACAATCCGTAATTAACAGTTCATGATAGTTTCGGGCATTGAGTGGTCTAATCGCTACTTAGGCAACACGTAAACATGAGATAATAACCAGAAATACTTGTGTCCAATGAAAAGATAACCATTGTATTCATAAAAAACTTTAAATACTTAAATCCATAAGTAGAAAGAGAGTATGATATAAATCAAGTAACGAGTTTGTAAATGAGTATAAGTATGAGTAAGTAAACAAGTATGTAAACAAGTTGTAATGAGCATGTATTCTCCCTCGAGATTTGTAAAGTAATGTAAAACAAGTGAAAGAGGGGCTATAAACTCACATCGATGCTGTAGAACGATTAGCGAGAATGCGCACATTAAGCGCCAGACAAAACGGAAACTGAAACGGCTCGACCAAGAAGATGCAGTCTATCCTAACGGTATATCCTACTAGCCTAGGATAATGTACTTGGGTTATCCGATGAATGAGTACATCAACGCGACACGTTGATAAAAGATTTAGACTTAAAAGTTGTAATAGTTTGGTGGTTGGTTAAATAAAACAAATCAAGAAGCATATATAATTCATAGGGTGAATCATATAGCAAAGTATGTAATATATTCCGTATATATTACATATGAAAAATAAGCAATTATATAATTCATATGGTGAATTATATAATAAGACAAACAATCAAATGAATAATTTGAAGTATATAATACTTGGCAAGTATTATTTAAGAAATGTGAATAAATGATTAAACAAAATAATTCGACACGTTTTAGAAAATCACCACTTAAATAAATAAAAGTTCTTAGCATAAAAGTAAACGTACGTTTTAAAGTTTCGAATTATATTAACGATGTTTCTAAAACTTTTACAAAAGTTATGACTTTATCTTTTAGCTAGGAATTTATAAAATAATATTTTATAAATTAGTATTTCGTTTCTTTGACCGGTTGTAGCTAAAATAGTTGTCCCATTCATAAAAGTATAGTTTTCGTTTGTTTATCTGGTTATTGTATAATTATAAATTAAACAATCTTAAAACTATATAACTTAATCCTTTTTCAATCAATCCGTGTTGCAATTTACTCGCGTGATCATTATATATGATTAGGCGAGATTAAATAATATATAACACATTTATTTAACCATTAACCACCATTTAATCCGGTTTTATATTTATAAAATCTTATGATATATTTATTAATCGATTTATATAAATCAGAACCCACCCTAAAGGTCGTTTCTGCTCACCCAAACACGCCCTTATGCACTTCCTGCTCACCCAAACACGCCCTTATGCACTTCCTGCTCACCCAAACACACCCTTATGTGGCGTAACTGCCAAACCAAACACCCCTGTTTGGTGTTATCTGCCAAACCAAACGCCCTTGTTTGGTGTTATTTCACCACAAACCAAACGCCCTTGTTTGGTGTTATTTCACCACAAACCAAACGCCCTTGTTTGGTGTTATTTCACCACAAACCAAACGCACCCCTTTGGTGCTTTTAACAAGACCAAGCGCACCCTAATCTGAGAAGGACCAAACGCACCCTCGGCTGGTGCAAAAACCCAGATCCAACGCACTCTATGGCTGCCATAAACGCAGCAAATACACACCCTTTTCGGGCTGCCGCTAAACCCCCGAAACAAACACCCTTTACGGGCAGTAACACCAGAAACAAACACCTCCTTGTGGGCTGTTTTTCAACCGAGAACCAAGACGGAAACAAGACCACAACAACCGAAAACCATTAACAAAACAACCACAGCCCGACACCTTGAGGGTGCGGCTGTGGTGATAACAAACCGAACGCACCCCGACTGCTGTGAAAACCCAATGCACCCTTTCGGTGTAAAAGAACCAACAAAACACCCTTGTGGTGTTCTTACCAAAACCGAACGCACCCTAGTGGTTCATTTATCAGAACCAAACACACCCCTCGGTGCTATACCCAAAATCAAACGCACCCTTTCGGTGTTGTTTTATGTTAAACCACACGCACCCTCTTGGGTGGCTGAGATAGCCAAACACACCCATTTGTGGTGGTAGCAGTGGTGTTGATGGCGGTGTGGGGTTCGCGGTGGTGGTGCGTGGGTGATGGTTGGCGGCGTGGTGATGTGGTTATAGTGTGTCGGCGTGGTAGGTGGTGGAGTAGAGATGGAGATGAAGGTGGCTATGAGATGCGTCGGTGGTGATGAGGCCGGTGCGGCTGGCGTAGGATGGCAGCGGCGGTAGTGGTGAGGTGGTCGTGGTGGTGTTGGTAGAGACAAGGTGATGATGGATCGGTGGTAGGGTGTGGTGATGGCATATGATGTTGGAGTGTGCCGCCGGCTGGGATGGCCGGAACCTCGCCGGAAGTGGCCGGGCGGCGCCGGATTTTAGAGAGGGAGAAAGAGACATATGTGAGGGTGATAGGGTGAATAATGAAAACCCTAATCATCTATTTATATATATAACAAAGTTTTAAATAAAATGAAAAGTCTAATATAGTTTGAGGTTGAAACTGTAATTATTACCACAGGGACCAAAAGTGTAACTTTCGTAAAATAATGGTTCGGGTCTCATTTGGGCTAGTTAACGATCGAATCAAAACACAAAAATTACGCCATTGCGTTTAAAATAAATTTTCCACCAAAAATGAGTATTTACTCGACTATTCTTTTATGTTTGTTTTATAAAATATTTTAAAATCATTATTATTTATTTGGTATCATTGGGTGTCACGGGCAAGCTTTGCCCTAAAAATGAAACTTTATTTTGAACGTTCGTGTTTTTAAATAAATGCGTTTGAATAAAATATTAAATAATTTATTTAATAAAAAGTAATAATTAAATATAAATTTAATTATTTCTAAGTCGGTACGAGTTGTGTTCAAAATTTTGTGAGGGCATTTCGGTCATCTTCTCTTTGTTTTCGGTTCTCGAACAAAACTAAAAAGTTGTCCGGAATGTCGTTTTACATCAAATTGATTTGGAGTCCGAGTCATGAAAACGTGATTTAGCGAGTCGTTTTTGATAAGTCAACTTAGAAATAAAATCTATATTTTCTCGTTTTCCAGTCAAATGAGTTTAAAATTTAAATTTGTACTCGAGGTCTCTAATAATAAATATGATTTATTATTAAAATAAGTTCTGAAAATTTTACCAGTTACGCGGTAATCATTTTTACGTGACGATAGAAGGTCAAAAGTCAAAAAGTCAAATCGGACCCGAAAAGTCAAATAGTAAAATGGTCATTTAGAATTTCGAAAATCGCCGGATGTTACAGTACCTACCCCTTAAAGAAATCTCGTCCCAAGATTTAATTTGTGTTAACCAATTGTGTGACCAAGAGGGGATTTAAGATTTAATAATCCGGCTCTAAACAAGACGCTGATAACTTATTCGGCAAAATTCGATGTTTCGACACTTCTCAATATACCAAAGGTTTTGGCTAGGTTTGACCAGGCTATTTAATCCATCAAAATGGGTACCTCAAAATAAATCATTACAGATCTTATGACTGATACAACCGCGTTATAAGGAAAGTCTCTTAATAGTGAAAACATCAAGAAGAAAGTGTGGTCGCGTGAGTATGTATGTATAAAGTTTTAAATGTTTACGGACAGTGTCTAGTTCCTGTTGTCTGTAATGGTCGATGAGTAATATCAAACTAGGCTTATGGATGTAAGTACCCAACTTACTTGGCAGTACTAGGATGTATCGCGCCCTAAGTCTTCGCACTAATGACCCGAAATGAATAGTTCGACTATCTCTCTCGTCGAAAGAAAAGAAAAAGGAAAATCCAAAAATATTAGGGATAGTTAGTGTACATATAAAAAATGGTGAAAACGGGACTTGTCGAAGCTATTGATTCTTTAGTTCCCCTTGACGAACACTTAGCTACTTTTCGAGGTTATTAGTCGAGGGGGATTAAGATTCTTGGTTTCTTGAGTGTTTACTTCATAACATTGCGTGAGGACACGGCAATACCTTAGTATGGGGGATTTTGGTATGTGCTTAATTACACATACCATTTTCCATTAAAAACGGACTTAAATGACTAAAAACATACCAAAAATACATTGTATTTGTATGTTTTGCATTTGAATTGTGCAGGAACGGATATTCAAAAAGAAAGCCAAAAAATGGCCAAACCAAGCACGGGATGGAAAAGACAAAGTCAAATCGAAGCCAAAGTCAGTCAAAGTCAAAAAGTCAACAGGAAAGTCAACCCCGAAAAAGTCTTAAGTCAAATGAAGAAAATACAACTTGAGGGACTAAAATTGCCAAACCTCAAGTTGTATTACAAGAATAAGAAGACAAGGGCTGAAATTGGAAATTGGGGGAAGTATAACTTGAGGGGCCAAAACTGCCAACTTATCCAAAGCTATTTTTTCCCGCCCAACTAAACCTAGATACAACTCACGGGTGTCGTCCCATTCTTTTACCCTGCAACCTCTTCAACACCCTGGATAAAACACTTCCCCCTCCTCCACTATCTCCCCCAGCTTTATAATTGCCAAGTTGGCAATCCCTCACCATTTCCAAGTGATTTCGATGGCTGTGATTGACTCAAAAGAAGCACAAAAGAAATTGAAGGCTGGGATTTGTTTTAGAATCTCCTCACACAACAAGCACACTTGGGTTTTTGTCTCTACAAAGAAACACAGAAGAAAGAAGAGAAGAAAAGGCCAAGAAACCAAGACCTTAATTCGTTTTAGTATAAATAGGGCCATTGTAACCCAAGAAAAAAATATATATTTTCGACACTCTTGATTGATCAAGAGTTTCTTGAACTATATCTTAGGTTTTACGTTATTAAGTCGAAACTAATGCCTTACTTCACATTTGTTGCATTCTAGGCAACACACTAGAATTTAACATAAACACATTTGATGATCATTGAAACCTATTTTCCAAATTTAACATATCTTATATTTATACAACACCTAATAGATTGTCTTCCAAATTGATATGTTCTTCAATTGCTCTCTTGGATGATCCTCAATTTACAAATATAGATGATTGATTGCTACTTTCTATATGAAATGATTTTGTTCTTGAGTATAAACTAGGCCTTTGCATGCACACTTACTAAGAACACCGATAAAAAGGGGGGATTAGTAAAAGCCAATAATTTTTACAAAAACACTAATTAAACTTGTGAAAAATCTTATGTTTTCACAATCTTAGGTCTTAGTATTATTTCACACATGTTTGTTTGCCAAACATTATGTGAAATAGTTCTAATTTATACTTGTTCAAACTAGGTATTTACATGATTACTTGCAAAAAATCTTAATTGCCATAAAAGGATGGACTTGCTGCAAATTAACCACCAAAACAGAAACCCTCACACAAAATTTTGAGAAAATCAAATTTTAGGAAATCTGGGAAATGCCAGTAGGCGGCCCCCTTAATTCATAAAGGGCGGCCCCCTTAATTTTAAGGGGACCGACCCCTAATTAAAGGGACCGACCTAGGCTAACAAGGGTAAAACAATATTTTTTTCTTTTTAACCAAACACCCTCTAGACTTAGCTACTGTTTCCCTAAATTCACAAACATTTATTGGAATTGATCCTTTGAATGTTTATGTTTCCTAATTTAAACCTTTCCTCCACTATAAATACATCCTCATCCATCATCATCACAATCATCCTCACCAATGATATCTCCTAACAAACCCACATCCAAACCATCAAGGGTAGCCAAATTGAGTATGAAACCCATTTGGAGGAAGAAACCAAACCTTTGCAACACATCGAATGTGCTCAATGCAACTTCATCATGCCAAACCACCACTAGTTCCCTCATCATGAAAACCAACTGTCAAGAAAACAATCAACCCCAATCAAGCAGTACTAAATCCTTACATCAAAGATACGACCAAATTCACCACAAATGTGTCGTACACAATCTCCCATCTCCCATTTCACCCATCAATTCACATGTTACTCACACTCAAGCTCCACCTCAAAATGACAACCAAACTCCTTACATTAAGGATACTCCTACATTACAACAAGTTGTCTCACATCCTCCACTTCCTATTCCACCCATCAACTCACATGCTTCTCATACTCAAGCTCCACCTCAAAGTGACAACCAAACTCAACACACACCACCTCTATCTCCAAGTAGAGAAAGCCTATTGATGAAATTAATCAACTTCATCAACCTATCAAACCTCTTAGGCCATTAGCATCTATCTAAACAACAAAACAACATTTCCTCATCACCTATACTCTCAAACCTACACATCACCCTCACATTAACCAATTGAAACCCATTTGGGTGAATGCCTTGTTGCATCTTCACCCAAAAATAATTTCTTGCTTTAAGCGAGGATATCAATTGGATTGAATTCCTCCTTACTTGACCTCATCCACCTCCTAGAGTTCAAAGAGATTATCCCTCCACAACCGCCTCCGCTCCAAACTCTCCAACCAACTAATCTCATAATTTGCCTCTAAATAATCGTCAAACCCTTTTGTGTCGCAAGCAAGTCAAAAATCCTTCTATGGCTACTTCGTATTTTTCTTTATGTATTAATATGCTTCTAAAGAATATTTGTTTTTCTTTTTATGTATGCTGGTGTGTTGTTCACACATATTGTCCTAAATCATTGAAGTATCTTTTGCTTTGATGTTTGCTTGCACTTGTCATATTTTTCCTTCCTTCTTGCTACATGTTAGAAATATTTGTATTGTTCTAACTCGTTTTTGTACAAAAAACCATAGCTCGTTTCCTTTGTGCCCTCGAATGAGGGGAGGCACAACATCACGGGGAGCATTTGTTCCGTTGATTTTATACTAGCAATTCTTCGATTCGATTCCTTTATGATTCTACAAAAAGAGGGAGAAAATTACATAAACTTACTAAATACTGTTTAATAAATAATTTTACATTCAATGATTTTTAAAATTTGTAATCATCAAAAAAGGAGGATAATTGTTTGACAAAATATAATGCCTAAAAACATTACAAATATTTTTTCCACATTCTTTACGTTTTGATAATCACAAAATATAAAAAACGTTCAAACTAAAATTACCGTAAACAAGTAATTAGTAGTAAATCTCGCTCAACAAATACATCACTTAAGGTATGAATAAATAAAATGCTTTATATGCATTTTAGAATCAAAAAATTTGTATTCAACCTCACACTTTATAAAATGTTTGTAAACATTTTATAAACAGTACAAAACATTTTCTACAATTTAAAATACATGTTTTCTCAAAATAAAACATTTTGAAATTCAAATTTTTTCGGACCTAACACTGCTAGAAAAAGCTCCAGAAAATCCCCCTACTTTAAAGACAAACAGGGGAAGCCCAGTCTAGGGTGGCCCCGCTAAAATACACGCAGACGGCGACCCCCTTAAAATTAAGGGACCGCCCACCTATTTAAGGGACGACCCTAGTAAGAACGCCTCCCCCAGTTGTCCTATAAATACTGAACTTTTCACCCATAATTTACTCCCTTTTTGCACACAATCTTTCTGTTTCTAAAACAGCCCCCACAATCTCATCAAAATCATTTGAACATTTATCATAAGTGGGTGCGTTTGTGGGGTTCTTTGTTGCCAAGTGAATCCAAGCTCAATTCCTCAATGCAAGAGAAGAATACTTCCATCCTCCAAGTGAAGATGTATACACCTTATGTGTTGTTTTGCAATCTTATTGCATCCATATCATAACATGTAAATCTTGTGTATATCTTATATTTATGTGTAATAGCTAGATCTTGGCGATCTTTGTAAGTATAGATAGATCGTGGCGATCTTACCAAGTAGTGTTAGTTCGTTGTAGCATAAGTAGTTGTGGGAAGTGAAAGTCGTAAAGTTTGAGGAAGTCTCAAAGTATTGAAGAGTTGTGAATTTTGAAGTCACGAAGGTCGTGTTGTGATAGTTTGGTAAAGCTAAGATAGAACTCGACATTTAGCTTGTGTCGAAAATCGTGTAGAGCAAAGTAGTGTAACGGTTTTTTCTCTCTCCATATAGGAAATCTTTTGACATAGTGAAGAAAACTAACTCTCAGAGTTAGGTGCTCGGGGAGTGAGAGTAAAGGGGCGAAGAGGTGCTTCGTTACGAACCACTAAAGAATCCATCGCCTCGCGTTGTGGTTTGATTGTTCTTACTCTTATCTCTTGTCTTACATTATCTCCTCATACCATCATATCAATTGTTTAGATAAATATATTGTTCATATTGTGCAAGTGTTGAGTTCACATAAATTCAAATCTAAATTTTTTACAAACACTTCAAAACCTTTAATTAAAAAGTGGTAAACTATTCAACCCCCTTCTAGTTTTCCACAACAACCATGTGGATGTAACAGGTTTTGTTGATTCAGACTATGCTAATGATCCGGATAAAGGTAGGTCTATAACTGGTTACGCATTTTTAGTACAAAGATGTGTTGTAAGTTGGAAGGCAACGCTACAACATGTGGTGGCTCTTTCAACTACAGAGGCGGAGTATATGGCCCTTACGGAGGCTGTGAAGGAAGCTATTTGGCTAAGGGGACTCTTGGAAGAGTTAGACGTGAAGCTTAACACTATGGCAGTTAATTGTGATAATCAGGGCGTGATTCGCTTATCGCGGAATCATGTTTTTCATGAAAGGACTACGCACATCAATGTGCGTTATCACTTTATCAAAGAGGTCTTAGAAGCAAAGACGGTTAAAGTTCTGAAGGTGGGTACTGAACACAATGTTGCAGATGCCTTGATGAAGGTGGTACCTAGACTCAAATTACAACATTGCTTGGAGTTGCCAAATGTTGGTGTAGGCTAATATAAAGCCTAAGGTAGAAATTATTATGTTTAGTCTTTATTTTAGCAAAAGTCTAGGGTAGTCAAGTGTTAAGTTATCGTGGGTTAACTTGTGTCCCAAGTCCAGCCTATGTGTTTTAGGGTTTGTACTCCTCCTTATCTCTATAAAAGGAGGTGAGGGATCTTGTTACTTCATTCTTTTTTTACTAATCAAACGTTTGGTTAGGGTTAATCTTTCGTGCTCGTGTTATTTACTTTTCTGTCGATATAGATTGCTCGTGTGTGTTCTTCAATCATTTTGAGGTAATCCGCACTAGTATCCATGTTGTAGGCTATCAATTCCTACAAAGTTGAACCATTGTAACTCTTCCAATGAGGATGATGTTAACTTACCAACACCAATGCTCAAACCACAATCTCCTATCAATGAACCTACTACTCATTCAAACCATGTTTCACTACAATCTCACTTACTTCCACTTGGTGATTCTTGTGACACTAATGTTGGACAAGCTTCCATTCCACTATAAAGCATCAATCAATCTCAAACATAACCCCCATTTCCTCACTTACTCATCAATCCACATGTTGCTAGTGTGCTTCATGCTCAAACTCCTCCCTCACCTCAAGGTGATAACCACACACAACGTCCACTTCCTCCATCTCCAAGTAGAAAATGCTCATGAATGACATTAACCAACTTCAAGACTTATCAAATCTCCTAGCCATGCACCTCTCACAACGTAACACTTTCTCATTTCCTTACTCTCCAAACTTACCTCATACCATTAACTTGGATCAAGTTGAACAACATGTTGCCTATTATCCTTGTTGCATCTTTACCCAAAAACAATTCCTAACCTTGAGTGAAGATATCAATTGGATTGAATTTCTTCTCACTCGACCACAACTGCCACCTCAAGTCCATCGAGATTACCCTCAAACAACCACCTCCGCTCCAAACTCTCCACCAACAACCAACTAAGCATATTACATGCTTACTTTTTCTCGCTTTCAAATAAATGGTCAACCCTCTCCTTTTGCAAGCAAGTCTAATGGTTTCCTATGGCAATTTAGGAATATTAGGACCTTTGTAGTTTTAATCTTATGTATGATCGTCTTAGTATGCTTCTAGCATATTATTTAAATTTGATGTATGCATGAGTGTGTTTTATACACAACATCTATGTTTAATGATTGGTCTTTGGTATTATGCTTTAAAGTGTAATTTTATTTTGGGTTGTTATCTTGCATATTTTTTTCCATGCTTTGCTTTATATGTTAGAAAAATTGGTGTGGTTCTTCTAACTTGTTTTTGTAGCAAAGTTACCATAGCTTGATTCCTTGGTGCCCTCGAACGAGGGGGAGTACACATCAAGGGGGAGCATTTTTTTCCGTTGATTCTACTAATATTCATCGGCGAAGCCGTTTTGATTCTACAAAAAGGGGGAGAAATGGAAATAAACTCACTAAATACTTGGTTAAAAATAATTTTTCATTTAATGAGTTTAGATTTTGTAATCATCAAAAAGGGAGAGATTGTTGATAGAAATTATGCCTAAAAACATTATTAATATTTTTCGATCCCTCTATGTTTTGATAATCACAAAATATAAATAAACGATTAATGAAAAATTAAATATAAACAAGTAATTAGTAGTAAATTTTTATTTCAAAAATTTAATCACTTAAATGTATGAATAAACAAATGCTTAATGCATTTTATGATCAAAGAAAATTTTATTCAACCTCATATTTTTTTTATAAAAATGTCACAAACATTTTTATATTTTTACAAAACATTTTTAGATTTAAAAGAATGTTTTATTCAAATAAATATTTTGAATTCAAATTTTCTACCCAAAAACGGCTAGAAATGTTCCAGAAAACACCTCCCTTAGAAAAGACAAAAAAGGGAGTGTCTGGGTTGGGCGGCCCTCTTAATTATAAAGGGCGGCCCCCTTAATTTTAAGGAGATCGGCACCCTAATTAAGGGGACCGCCCAGACAAAAATCCAGCTCAGCTGGCCTATAAATACTGGACTATTCCCCACTGATTTTCTCACCTTTTGTACACACTTTCTTTCTGTTCTAAATCAGTTTATACTCTCCTTTCATTTCTTTGATCATTTAATCATAAAGCTTTGTTTTCAAGTGATCCAAGCTTTGATCCTCAAGTGCAAAAGAAGAATACTTTCTACCATCAAGTGAAGAAGTATTATAGCTTAGTGTGTGTCCTTGCAACCTTGTTGCAATTGTATTATATCTTGTAAATCATTTGTGTATATTGTGAAGGTGTGTATCGTAGTTGTGTATATTAAGTAGATTGTGGTGATCATTGTAAGTATAGTTAGATCGGGGTGATCTTAGAAGTAGTGTTAGATTGGTGTGATCAAGATAGTGTTTAGTTGAAGTGAAGTTGTGAAGAGAAGTATAGAAAGGTTGTGACGGAGTTGTGTGGTGAAGTTGTGAAGTGAAGTGAAGAAAAGGTGTGTAGTGAAGTGAAGTTGTGAATCGTTGTGAAGTAGTGTGGTTAGTCGTGATAGATTGGTTCTAGCTAGGATTAGAACTCGACATTTGGCTTTGTGTTGGAAATTGGTGTAAGCTAAGTTGTGTACGGTTTTCTCCGCCTAAAGGGAGCTTGTTGACATAGTGAAGAAAACTCTCGAGTTTGGTGCTCGGGGAGTGGAGTAGGGCGAAGAGGTGCTTCGTTACCGAACCACTATAAATCCTCGTGTTGTGGTTTGATCTTTCCATCTCTTATCTCTTATCTTTCATACTTATTTTATATCTTGTCATTACTTATTTGATTAGTTAAATTGTTCATATTGTGCACATTATGAATTCACATAAAGTCGAATCTAAGTTTTATAATCAAACTAAACATAAAATTTTAAAAGCGGTAAACTATTCAACCCCCCCTTCTAGTTTTCCACATCGGCTATCAAGGCTTAGTTGACAAAGTGAGTGCATTCTACACCAAGAATCTTGCACAACCATGGCAGACGATGTTCAAAGTCTTCAACTGCTATCTCACATCTCGAACATATGGTCATGATCAAACAAAGATCAACATTCTTCAGATCTTTCATGTTGTGGTTAACAAAGTTAATGTTGACTATGCAAGTCTTTTGTTGTGAGACTTCATTCATTGTGTCCAGCAATAGAAGAGTGTAATTCAATATCCTCGCTTTACAAAGCTTATCATTGTTGATATTATGTCAAAGTATGAGTCCATTCCCAAGAAACTAGAAGAGGAATATCATGCTATCAAAGATGATACTCCGTTGGTGAGTGTTTATACTACTGGGAAGGTGACTGTTAAAGGGATGTTGATTCCGGATAACTTGATAACTGATGAAATCCAAGATACTCAGGAGTATAAGGATTATGAGAAGGAGTTTGTTGGGGTAGACGTTCCTACGATTCAGCCACAACCGGTTGAATCTACCTAAGGAGCGATTAAGACACCTAGAGCCACTAGGATACCTAACCCTGTTGATGATGTTTTATGACATCAAATAACGTCACTTTTATAGCATCATTTATCCTATGAAAATAACCTATTTTATATAATTATTGAGAAGAATTGTTACTTAATCGGTTGTATTAGAGAATTGCAGTAATTATGGAGTACTTGGTGAAGATTAGCAAAAAGGCACGCATTCTGGAGCTTAAATAAAGACATTTGAAGATTACTATTTTGACAACCAATACGCCATATCTATCAAGGAAGATACAGCGTATCTGTGCCTGCACTTCACAAAAGACCACGAAGGAAACAAGACCAATACGCCGTATCCAGGGAAGACCAATACGCCATATTCAAGCTATGGAAATAAAATATTCTAGAAGATATCGAACGTGGTCCCTACTCCAAGAAACCCCCAATACGTCGCATCAAAGACTTTTGATACTCCGTATTGACCTTTTTCCAGACGTTATAAATAGAAAACTCAAAAACAAGTTTTACGTGTGATAAATCATATTTTTGATACCTAAACCATAAAAGTCGATTTTCAGAGGATAAGAACAGCAAAAGAGGTCTTGCAACGTGATTAATTCCATAGGAAATAACTTGTAATCTCCTATACTTTTGTAATCGTTTAGTTTTTGGTATCATTCGTTAACTCAGTTAGTTTACCTTGGCTAAATTATTACTCTTGTATTGATTATGACGTTTGAAGGCTAATACCTTCAGGTATTAGCCATTATTATGAAGATCTGAATGTTTGGTTTATTTATCTCGATTGCTTAATTTATCATTGATTGCTTGTTTATGTTTACCAGTTTATACTTGCTTACGTGCTTTTGTATGCGACCTATCATTCAATTGGATCTAGTGATACAGACTAAGTAATCTAGATGCCGAGATGGATCTTTATATATTGATTTATACATCTAGACCAATAGGATCAAAATAATGACCTATCTTTGCCCTTAGATTGTGAGCTTAGTTAGACCGGTAGGTGACCCTAGGGATCAACGAGTACGTTCTTAATTAATTGGTAAAGACTTGGTTAGTGGACTACTAGTGTATGAATTACCATTAAGCAGTAAGTGGGTAAAGTCTCTATGAGCTAGGGTTTAACAAGATCACCATTGCTTTAATCTCTAAGATAGATTATAATCATCAGCAATTAGGATGACTTTATGAGGATGACGTTTATTTTGTGGAAATGAATTCTAAGTGTGTAGGTTTTTGGAAGAAGTTATGCCTTAGTCTTTAAGATTGATATGACGCTCGAGATTAGTAAATAATTGCACTAATTAAACAAACATCGTTCTGATTGGATTATTTATGGGTGGAATTTAATACTGTTTTTTATTTTTGGCTTTGTCCTCTCTTTTATCTTTTATTAATTTGCTTGCGTGTGTTTTAGTGTCTTAAGTTGATTTTAGTCACCACAAAACCCGTGCCAGTCTCTCAGGCTGAAACCCCCTTAATCCGTTAGATTTAGGATTAACATAGGTTTAGCATAGGTTTAACATATAATAGAATTAACTTAGTTCAGATAACCAAAATATTAATAAATTAAAAGATTGTTTCTCGCTCTTAGTGATCGACACTCTACTTACCACGAAACTACCACCGATCGGGAATGGAAGATGACTTGTTTACATATGAGGTTGAAATTGCTAAGGTTACTAACATTTTATGTGAGTTAAAAAAAAGAAGATGATTCGGTACAACAAATGTCACATGAATCTGATGATGATATGAAGTATGATCCATCTGATGTTGATCTTACTAAATGGTTAGCTTTAAAATTTTTTAACTACAAGACGATGGATCATTATATAAAGAAAGCATTATGGATTTATTGGGTTAGAGGAGATGATGAATTTGAGCTCACGGACGAAGAATCCTTTGATTCTGATAGAGAAGATAAAGTTGATAAAATATTTAGGATCGAGACTAATGTGTTTGACTTTGAGACACCTTTGTGTAGGGCCTTTAAAGAATTTAATTGTCTTTTACAAATCGATCCAGGTGTTCTTACTAAAAATATTAAGGGATTTAAGACTTATGATGATTACAAGGATGATTGGATTTATGAATGGAACAAAGATGTGCCATGGGTACGAGAAAAACCATGGACTAACACTGGAGTATGGACTGAACCCACTCCAGTTAGACATTGTTGTAAGCCCTTTATTTATAAAAATGGATGTTCAGAGTGGCCTACCTATAGTTGGAGAGATGATGGATATTGTAATGGAGGAAACTTGCCTGGAGCTTACATAGTTAGAAACACACTCTGTTACCAAGATTTAGAATGGTACGATGCCTTGAAGGATAGCGAACTAAAAGAAGAAGCTTTAAAAAATAAAGCTATAATGGAAGGAATAATCGAAGACAATGAAAGTGAGTCAAGCAATGAAGGTTGGAGAAGATAGGATGGCTATGAGATTGCCAACCATGATCGAGAAGAAAGAGAATAGGAGAATGAAAATGAAGATGAAGAAAGATGTGAATTGTTTAATGATCATGAGTTACCGGTTTGCACTATGAGAAGATTCGAGATGGTTAAGTATTCATTCAGAGATGAAGAAGAGTATGCGGCTATAAAAGAAAATGAATACGATGATTTGACGAGTACAAGAAGAGATGCATGCCGAGCATACCAAGAAATCTTTCGCATGATGGACGAAGGATGGATGGTGACACGAGCAGAATGAAGGAAGGAAAAAGTCTAACTTAAAGACTAGCTGGAAGAAAAGTGCTTCCCGGGAGACAACCCGGATTGTTATTTATTTTTATCGAGTATGTCTTCCTAGACATCAATACGGTGTATCCGCTCCATACCATACGGCGTATTGAGTGTCTGGACTTTATCAGTCCTTTATTTTTATGCACTTTAAACATTATTGTCAGTTCTGTCAATACGGCGTATTCATGTACATGATATGGCGTATTCAACAGACTGACCCGTATTTAGATACTTTTTATAGGTCTTTTAATACGGCGTATTCTAGTTTATGGATATGGCATATTGGTTTCCTGTACAGTTTATAGATAACATCAAATGTTTAATACTTTTTGGTGGCAAAATACCCCCTAAAATACCTACAAATGTTTCACTAACACTCAAAAACGAGATATTTTGTGCTATTTTGTAGTTTTAAGGTGAAATACAGAAAAGTGACAAGAAACAAAGGAAAAGGACTTAAAGTGTAAATTCTAAAGAGTGTTGCGGCGTAACACCAAAAATGGTTACGCCATAACATAAATTAAACAAGTACGAAGATCAAGGAAGACTTTACGGCGTAACACCATATTTAGTTACGCTATAACCCTATATTTGGAAGGAAATCTCGTCAAAATTATAGTTACGGCGTAACACCTTATCTAGTTACGCCGTAACCATGATGATCCACAAATATGGAATGAAGATCACATACATATGGAAGTTATATGAAGGTTATGGCGTAACACCATATTTGGTTACGCCGTAACAACTGCTTAATTATGGAATGCCGTGTAAGTTGGTTACGGCGTAACACCTTTACTGGTTACGCCGTAACGGGTTTGATATCTATAAATAGAGGCCTCATTCAAGCTATTCCGACATCACTTCCTCCACAGCCAATTAGAGAGGCGACAAAGGCTTCCAACCTTCAAAGAATTTCACCTGGAGGCCAAGGGAGATCACACTTTACTTACTTTATGTATTTAATCATTCAAAATACGAATCTTGTAAGAATTATGAGTTTTTAATATATGATTTCTTCTATCTCTTACTGTGTTTCCGTTACCATGAGCGGCTAAGAACTTAAAGTGCTGGCCTAGTTATGTAATTACTATTGTTATGATTGTTTCCTGTTAAATTATGGTTTCATTAGATATTCCTTGACTATCATGTAACCCTGGGTTTTGGTAGTACGGGTGATTTGGACCTAGCTTGCCCCATTAATAGATTATCTTGTCATGATGGGATCCAATGGGTACTAGGGAGGATCACTAACTCCTTACCTGAGGTAAGAACTGACCGGTCACCGCACTTATCACTCAATACTTAAAAAAGCACAGGAACTCTTTTAGAAGGGGTTAATAATCTTAATAGGTTATTAGATATGTTTTGGGAATAGTTGGGATTAATCGCTACAACCTGGATAACCTACCTCCCAGATGATTCAGGACTGATTTGGAATCGCAAGGAGTATAGGATAGACTGTATATGCACATTTAAGTCTATCGACCTTAGAAACCAGTAATGAAACCATAGTTTGACATTGCACAGGAAAATGTTTTCATAACAATAGTAATGAAGTAACTAGGTTAGCAAATTTTCTCTCTTGATATGTCCTATCTATTTAATTTTTAGTTATTTTATTGTATTGTTATTTATTTATCTCAAATCAATTCTAAAAACCATTTTCAAAACGTGACATTTCAAATTAAAACTAATTATAACTTAGCACTTGGGACGACCTCGGATTTACCAATCTATACTACCCACGATCGGGTTCTTTGCCCGTTAGTGCGTGGTTAGGTAGATCGAGTTTTATAAATTTAAAAGTTGATAAAAATATATTTTAAAAGAAAATACGCATCATTAACCCAAATTAATCATTTGATTTCATCCTTATCTTCATCTTCATCTTCAAACCTTCACTAAATAAACCTCAAACCTTATCCTCCATATGACACTTCACAATCCCCTTACACAATGTACTTCTCTCTTGTACTTTTTGTTACTTCATGTCCCATATATTCCCAACCAAGATATTCCCATTATCTTTTTCAAAACATTCATTCCACCACATATTCACTATTCATCACCTTCTTTTCCAAACAATTCAATATTACTCACACCCTCACACACACTCTCACTTAACCCTTGATCACGCTAATGTCACCAATTCTAATTTGACACTCTCTCTCAACCTAGATTGCTCTAAACAAACACAACAAACACTCTTTCGTTCCTCTACCCTTGATCAATGGCTTCCTTCATCACGTGGCGGCAGTCTGAGCGCTCTCAGTCTCTTCTCTCAACCATAATTGATGCTTTATCTCAAACAAACACAACCTCTCTCATAAACATTTACTTTTCACTCACACAACAAACACAACCTCCTTTCTACCGCTATTGTGACATACATTGTGTCCTGGGACTTAGACGCGCTCGTGCCATTGCGCTCGACATCTTCCCCTCCATTTGGTCAAACTAGATCAAAGGATGATCCTTTCCATCATATCATTCACAACAAAATTGAAAGCAAGGAAAAAACACGTGTCGTCACTACACAACTCGAGCCCAATCCTTAGCCAACAGGTGTGTAAATGAATTTAAAATTCCAAATTTTTTCAAATCTTTCCCCCTTCGAGGCGATTGCCAAGCTAAGAATAATCCAAGAAATACTTCTCTATACCCCTAACTAGCAATTTCAAAACTTTAGTTGGATCCCAACTATGCTAGTTAGACTTTGAGAAATACCCAAAATACCCCTTTTTTATAATTCTTTCCTCTCTTTTCATTATCGGATAAGCAAAACGCTTTTAATACTTCATAAACGTTTATATCAATGGTTATTTGAGTTGGTTGACCTTGAGCATAAGAATGATTGAAAGGTCATAGCGTGAAGTACAATTGGGGTTTTAATTAGTGTGGGTGTTTAAAAAGCCAAGTCCTAAAGAAAAACATCTTCAGGAATCTGTTGTGCTGGTCGCTTGCTGGAGCGTGGGCAGCGCGCTAGACACGAATTGTTTTTTAATAATTTGTGTTCCTTAGCCTATAAATACCCACCCTTGGCCTATGTATTTCTCACCTCTTGCAAACATTTTTTCCTTTTTTTCTCTTCTCTAATCCTCTAAGTCTAAACATCAAGTATTCTTAATCTTCTCTCCTATCATCCATTGAAGAACGCACATCTCCACAAGAGAGCCACACAAGTGCTTAATCTACACTTGTGTGTTTTGTCGAAGGTCTTCTTTCTCATACCCTTTCTATTAGAATTAAGTCTTAGGGTTAGGTTAGGACTTGATTCATCAATCTATCTTTTATTCAATTGAGTTGTAAGGGAAGTCTTGTATTTGTGAGATCAAGCCTAGATCATTTGGGATCTAGTTAGGGATTTGGAAAGCTTCCAAGGGGAAGGCTTTTAGATTTCATAGGTTAAGTCGACCAACGGGTTCTTAGGGTGGATTTTCAATGCAAATACCGTTATATAACTGCTTTTGTTGAGCATCGATCTTTGGTTGAAATCATGGAGTTAAATTGTAATACGGTTTATAGTCCATCGTAAAGATTATACTGGGAATAGTATCAGTGTCATAGATTCGCAACTGGACGTACGGAAGGACTAAACCCCCCTTCCCGAACCAGTATATATCGTGGTGTCTCTTCTTCTCTCTACCTACTTATTGTTCTAATTTCAAAGTAGATTAGTACACCACTCTGCTCTTTCGAGACTTGAAGTTTCATAAACTAGAAGAAACAAAAGACCGTATTCACCCCCCCCCCCCCCCTCTACGGTTCTACATATGTAATTAATCTAGATTACCAAAAGTCATTGAGACTCTTCTACATGAGCTTTTAAGTGCGGCCACACATACATCTGATTAATCATACGAGGGGCCCAACGGCATCATTCTTCAACTATTAAAAGAATGAATTCTTTATTGACTACAAGTGTCAAGTCATATGCTTCACAATCACTTCTAAAAATAGTCCTTATTAACTACCTTATTCGTGATAACTTAAACTATATCAAGAAGGATTATCCACACATGCAAGACCTACTTGCATTTCTAGTCTAAGGATTTAGTAAATTAAAATCACTTACAAGATTTACTTAATGACGCCGATCCATAAAGTGATAATCTTGTCAGTTGGGGAAGTCTGATATGCATCTTATGATTATTATGTGAGTTTTGCAGACACATCCTTTAATATCCAAAAATATCACTAATCCCTCATATTTGTCTTAGTTCAGCCATATTCTCATATTGTTGATCGACAATGGACTAATTTAGAATAATAACATTATTCATGGATTAAACATGCAAACATAGGATACAATTTATATTGAATATAACAACATACCAAGTATCATTATCATTAATAAAATTGTCTTAACAACCCTTATCCAAATACTAAATAGATCAAATGCGTGATAATTCTAGTTGACGAATCATGCCTCAAGATACGACGATCGTACTTGCTGACAAGGCATATATTTCATTAATTCCAACTAGCTTTGATCTTTTTGGAATTTAGAGAATACTTATTTTCAAAAACTTAATTAGTGAAGTTCTTGAATATTTATGATGATTGTTTATTCGTGTACATACGAATATCTTGATATTGACACACTATATCCCATAAGGTGTGTGACATCAGCTGTTGGAAACAATCATCTTTTACAGCTTCTAAAAGTGTAAAGCATTCTTATTCTATAATGTATAATGCAACTATGCTCTTAGTTGAGCACAACTAGTCCACATGGTCATCATCAAGGATGAAATCCTACCATGACTAGTATTGAGTGTCATCTCAATTAAATTAGTATCCGTGTATACAAACAACCCTATGCTTTTATCTAAAATCCGTAAACAATAAATACTCTATTAATAATTTTTGGCACCTCATGAAGTCCAAGTTCATTGGTTTATTCTAATTGCACAATAAAATGTTGCAATATATCCTTAGATTTTTCATTACTATGGACAAATCCATAATCTAAGAATGAATTCCCAAATCCAAACATATTCCATTAAAATATTCAATTCAGTGATTATCTAATAACTTTCGATTAAATACCAATGTTGTCAAATCATCTTGCATTCATGCATGATACAACTATTCATCTAGACAATATAATGTACATAGTGAATCCTTTAATCCGACTTAAGATTTCATTCATGTTCTATCTTATCAAAAGATATGTATCCATTGAGACTTTCTAAATGGTATATCATCTTGTGTTAGACTTATATACCGCATATGTTTATAACAATAAACATATATTTCAAGGTTGTATGTTTTATTTTCTAAATCTTTCAAGTGAAGGAAAACTAAACATAATATTCCTACTAGCTTTTAGGAATACTCAGAAGTTATCTTAATTATAATTAAATTTAAATCAAGCAAGTGATTTATTTAACAATAAACTTAAGATTCCTCTCCTAGATGCTTGCAATGATCCATACTTAGATTCTTGTCGTGTGTACACTTCATAAAGATTATATGAATTCATAAACTCCTTTGATTACTCACCATCCTCGCAATAGTAATCATCCAAGGAAGAGGTTTTAAATTCCATTGCTGTTAGGAATGATAAAAGTGACGATCTTATTGAGATAAAAGTCTTGTAATAAATAGAGAAATAATATTGTGTAATAGGTTAGGTGATAGGCTCGTGACTTAAATAAAATCACGAGACCTGATAAATAGCCAAAAGCTAAGAAACAAGAGCTCCTTGCTCTTCTTGTAAAATGGGTATAAATACCCCACCACCATCTTATTTGTGAGGGGGGTCTCCTAAGTGTCTTCTAATCTCATTATTATCTTTTCTCTAATCCTCCTCCTCCGTCTTTCTCTCTCTACTTTCCATCTTTCTCTCTCTAGAATAAACATACACACAACACCTAAACACAAACTCTATTGCTTATTGATCTTAAATTCAAGACCTAACAAGTGGTATCAGAGCTGCAGGAGCGATTTAGTGTTGTTTAGGAGAGCTTATTCGGACAGCTTATCACGTTAGCTTATTCTAGCAGCTTATTTTGAGCTTATTTTGAGCTTATTTTGAGCTTATTTAAGCTTATTTTGAGTTCAAGTTGCTTATTCTGTCAAGTTTTAGCTTATTCTGATTTTTCATGAGCTTACTGAGTCATAACAGCTTATTTGAGCCTATTTTGTGCTTATTTCACTAATTTTGGTTGTGTTTTATGCAATCAAAATTGATTGCTTACGGTTTTATCATAAGAGTCGTGGTCAAATTAGTTCAAAATCTGCTTATTTGAGCTTATTGTCAAAATCAGTAGTTCAAATTCAGTAAAATAGTTGCAATTTTCAAATTCAGTAGTTGACTGGTCAAACTCGGTAGTCAACGGTCAAACTCAAATAATTCAATAATTCGGAAAAAGTTGTTACAAAACTCAAATTTGGAAGTTTAACTGGTCAAACTCGGAAAAAACAGTTAAAAATATCAAAGTCGGATCTGAAACTGATTCTATAGAGTTTTGACTTTTGGTCATCGGTCAAACTCGGTAGTCAAAGTTTCAGTAACTGATTCTATAGAGTTTTTGAGAAAACGCGTTTTGAGTAACAATATCCAACATATCTGAGTTTCATATCGAAATTAAAATCAAGGAAAAATAAAAGATACAGTAGATCTCAATTTTTTTTCTTGTGTGTACTTTAATAAGATTCATAGATCTCAAAGATCTTGAACACAAAAGCAATATCATCACAGATCTGCACATTTAGATCTGATCAAGATCCAAATTCCTTACCGAGTTTGAACTCAAAGAAAATGAATACAACATAAGAATAATCTCAGTTTTCATCTTTTGTGTTTATACAAAATATTACAAGATCATTCAAGATCCAAAGCACAAAAGTTAATTCATCATAGATCACGTTCTAAAGCATAAGCTTCATTTTTTTAATTTCCAAAACCTACAAGAAAAGAACCAAAACAACAACCAGTTTTAGTCTTTCCTTTGTTTCGTCCAAGAAGAAAAATAAATCAAAAACGAAAAATAATAATAATAATAATAATAATAATAAACCAACTTGTGACCATTTGTCAAAATCTTGGAGTTGTGTTCTTTTGGTTGTTGATTCGTGGGTTTATATGGTGGGTTGTGTGTATTGTTTTTAAACAAGGACAGAGAACAAGTCTTTGGTGTTGAGTGAGGATATCAAAATAAGAAAGAGTGTTGTTTGAGTTGAGAAACATAATCTGTTTCTGAGGTTTGTGTTGTATGACTGAGTGAGATCGAGTATAAGGAAAAAAGAGGCTTATGAGATAAGGTGTAATGGAGTTATGAGTTGTTAGGGTTAGTTGTTATCTTATATATCTGTTTGTTTAGGGTTAGTATAAATTGTGTTGGGCCTTTGCATTTGACTACTGAAAGAAACTCTTACACCTTGTCATTTGGGCCGCTACATTTTTTTTGTGATTAACGTGTGAATAAAGTGTAGTGGGCTGTGTATTAACAAGACCACTATCAACTTGGGCTTTTATAATTTCTGAGCCACTATTTTTGATAATAAAAAGGATTTGGGCTGTATTTTGAGTCTAGTCGAAATTTTTACATTGAGGCAGATTTTTGATAATAAATTTTTAAATCATGATTTTAATTACGAAAAGATAATTCAAAAGCGATTGATATTTTTGAGTTGAGTTTTTAGGTTTGTGTTGAAAATTACTTGGGTTCGTTGTGATAAATAAGGAAAATGGGATCAAACGAGGATAAAACTAACTATTATAACGAATATATTGAGGCTGATCGAAAAGCAAGACGATTAGATCAGGAAGCTAAGAAACAACAAATATTTGTTCAAAAAGTCCAACAACAAAACACGCTTTGACTAGTCAGCTTAAGTTGTATAAGGAAAGGGTTCGGGTTTTGGAAAACATCAAAGGGGATAACAATTATCTCAACGAATTTCTTGAGGCTGGTAGATAAGCAAAACATTTCCATCAACAAGCTCAGTCTCAATTTATTCGTGATCAAGATATCATTCGAGATCTAAAACAACAACGTGATAAATTGGACTTAGCTGTTA
>BQNB010007700.1:0-92618 GCA_026074375.1 Tanacetum coccineum | reverse complement strand
TTTTAGAGGTGACAATTTGAGTTCTATTGGTTAAACATAAATCCTTAAATATTTATTCGGGAATGAGTATAGTTTTTTTTTTTGAACGGCAATTTGTGGCTACATGGCCCCTAGCCCAGAAGGCGTAGCGAGCCCACACAACCAGGTTGGGTCCAGCCCAGAAGGCAATGGCACCATTCCCTTTACACACGCGGGAGGAAACCCCTATCGCCCTAGACAAGACTCGAACATGAGACCTTACCTAGGAGGGTAAAACCTCCATACCATTGGACCAAATGCCCGTTGGTACTTGCCCTTAATATTTAACCAAGCAACATCATATATAATGGAATAATCATTGCATTCCTTTGCATTATCATTATCATTATCTTTTTCATTCCTTTAATCGAACCAAGCACCCCCTAACTTTTTCATCAAACGAACTATCAAACAAATAAGGTGATATGCAGTCAAAACAATCACACAAACATACTCACTTAATCATAAATGTATAGTCACACTTTTTTTTAACGGCGGATTTATTATAAATTAGGAAGATGCTAGAAAAGAATTACAAGTAAAGGGTACAAGGATTTTTCATCCAAATAACCAAATTTAGTTTAGAATTACAAAGATTAGAACACCAATTAAAAGAAATTTGAACCAAGTCATCAAAAAAGAGCTCCCTATGCAGATTTTTAGCACCAAAAAGCAACTGATTCCTGAAGCGCCAAATTAAACACCACTTTACATAACAAACACCTTCCAAGATCTCTTTCAGCTGCTTGGAAAGCCGAGAGGAATTAAGCCATAGAAGCCAATCATCATAGGAGGTTAAATCAATGTCCTCGAGCTCCCACCAAAGCATAAGATTCATCCATAAATGACGAGCCATTGGACAATGAAAGAAGATATAAGAACCGAATTCGATAGAGGCATGACAAAGAGGGCAAACAATAGTCGAAATATCAATAGCTTTAAGGGAAAGATTCAACCGAGTAGGCAACTTATCCTATTGAGCTCTCCAAGCAAACACATTAATCTTAATGGGCATGACTTTAACCCACCTAGTGGCGACTTCCTCATTTGGAATAATCGAGTCATCAATAAGCTGACGAACAAATATAACAGAAAACTCACATGTAGATTCTAACGACCAGACCCAACGGTCGGGGATATTTGTCAATATTAGACCATTCATGCGGGATAAAAGAAAACTGAGTTGTTCTCCCAGCAACACTCTAGGAGTTCGACGATATGAATCAACCATGTAGACTGATTATTTTTTCGACAACTGTTATTTGTTTGTAGTTATCCAAAGCATAAAGTCTCGGAAATTTATCCTTTAACACCAAATCATCTAACCAAGGATCCTTCAAAACAAGGTGTTTAACCCGTTGCCCGTATTTTTTCGAATTAAATATAAATGATTAATGCCTTTTGTACGAAGAATAGTCACCTCACGAATTTTTTAAAAAATGTACTAACCAGGAAAAACGTTCTTTAGACAAAGAACTTTGATGGAATTAAGGAACCGTCTTAAACCATAAATAGCTTTATGAATCTCGTCATAGACAAAGAACCATGAAAAAAATTCGGCCAAACCATTTAAAGAGAAGAGTCGATTAAGGCATAGAAAACAAGACATCCAGAGACCATAGTATTTTTCTTTTGTAGCTAAGGACCTTATTCCAACTAATCCAAGCCATTTTTCTTTTCGACCCGTCCACTCCATTAAAAAAGTTTTTCTAATCGATTCCAAAAAATTTAACACTCCTGAAGGAACTTTAAAGATAGACATATGGTATAAAGGTATGGATGTTAGAACCGATTTAATTAAAGTAAGTCGACCACCTATTGAAAAGGTTTTAAGCTTCTATTTGAAGCGAGAGGACACTTTAGCAACCACGTCATCCCAAGATTTTATTCTAAACATTGCACCTCCAACCTTAACTCCAAGATGAACAAAAGGAGTGGTAAAACTCGAACAACCCATAGTTGTTGTTGTTGCGTCGACTTCTTCTGGACGAGTGTCAATTCTCATAAGTTTACTTTTATGAAAGTTTATTTTCAGACCCGAAGCCAAGTAAAAACACTTCAAGACGTTAACAATGGTGCGTATATTCAAGGAGTCCTATTTACCAACGAAGATAGCATCATTCGTAAAGGAAATGTGAGAAAGTGTCAACGAGCTATCAATAGGAACATGATGTGCGGTCATTGTGTAAACTCACAAAAAGTTTTACAACTCCCTAGGCAGTGTATCTAACCATTGTAGTGTAGTATAGGTAAGACTCGGGTGGTTGTTATCCTTCTCTAGGGGAATAGGTTGGGAAGGCTCGAACTAAACGTAACTAAGGTCTGAAGGGATTAAAAGAAGATTATTTTTGGTCTTTATATATTTTATGAAAGCATTTAAAATATCTGGTTTGAGAGGGGTTTTGGTTTTAAGCTAATTAAATAACTAAAATAAATCTAAACTAATATGTGGAAACTCATATGGGTAAACACAATAAGATCTAGCCTAGCATGTTAAAGAGAAGCGATGTGCAAGTATTTCCTATGAACAAATTACACGAACCCGTCGTCTACGTAATATTCCGTCAAGGCAACGCACAAGTAAGGTAGTATGAAGACTATTACGATGCCCCTAAGAGTACATTACGCGTATTAAAATACTTAAAAGGTGATCAACCATAGATGGGTAAGGTAGTATGAAGACTGTCACTGATGGAATCCTTTCTACACAATCACGTTTCCCTAGACGTCTTCGCAAGCAATTAAGAAGCTAGTTTTCTAGAGCCTAACGCGCACACCCATTAACAAGAAGCAATATTAAAAGGATCTACAAACTAATTCACATGCAATCATAAGCAAACACAATAAGATCTAGCCTAGCATGTTAAGGAGAAGCGATGTGCAAGTATTTCCAGACAACACATACATATTGAAAGATTAAAAGATAAAGAACTTCATTTATCAAAACATGGAGTTTAGGTAGTTACAAAGGGGTTTGAGAACCCTAAAAACGACCTAACTACTGCTGATAATCGTACTCTAACGAATCCCAAAATTTTCACACTTTAAAACCCTAAAAACGAGTTTGTATATATAGAAAAATGACCGCGACGGCGTCGCTTTATAATCCTAACGCCGTCGCTTCGCCGAATCTTCTAGGGTTTCACTATGTCAGTTAAATCTTGACGCCGTCTCAAATATCCTGGCGCCGTCTCTTTGATGATCTGACGGTGTCTCCGGTATTTTTGACGCCGTCTCCACAGTCTGTGAGCAATTTCTTCATCGACTTTGGTGTAGAGTTGTAATCTCGTCCGTTTCTTCCCCAAATGAGCCCAAGTCACGTGTATTTCCTCCAAATGTCATCCAAGTGCTAAAAATACAAAAAGGAACGATTAAACATGTATTTTGAGCATATTTGCATGATTTAAGGGGTTAAATGACCCCAAAAAATGTATAAAATGACACATCATCAATACACCTACATTGGATTTGCTTTGTCCTCAAGCAAATGGGCTTTTCTACTAGACAATAGCAATATCAAGGGCATTTAACTGCTTTTCTTTGTTTTTTTTTTTTTTATAGATAATTTATGACACAGCCAATTAGACTCGTAAGTAAAGCACAAAAAATATTATATACTAGACCTTACAATAAATGTGTTTGGAATTCTCTCTTCTCTCGGGTGTATAATGAATTTATAACAATATGCGAACAGAGAAATTAACACTCATTACTGTAGGGGCGAGCTAGTTGGAGGACGAGTGGGCGTTGAGCCCACCCCTAACCTACCAATTTTTATTCATTAATTTATCTATATTATCAAGCGTTTTTCTACTAGTTTTTTCCATTGTAGCCCCCTTATCATTGTGACTTTTTGCATTAAGCACGGTCATCCCCCGTTAACTAAAAATCTTGGCTCTGCCCCTGATTACCTGTCATAGCATATAAATTACCAAAACCTTGATAAATGATCAAACCTCCACCGCTATGCGTAAGCACCTAGAAAGTACTATCAAAGAGGTCTTTAAAGGGTTGTGATGTTTGGGTGTAAGTTAAGCAGAAACAGAAACGCATGGGATATATTTTGGTGGATTTAGGATGGTGGTGAGTTAATTAATATACAAGAATACATGCGAATGCGTTGCTAAGCCAAGACTCGACCACACTAGGACTAAGATATACAAACTCTATATCAAACTCTTTCATTTTCTTTTCTGACTCTTTTTGACATAAACATAAACATAAGAAATATGGCAGCCCGTACATTTTTTTCTTTTTCAAAATTTTTTTTGATTTTTTTTCTTTTTAGATTTTTTTTCTTTTCACTTCTTTTTTTCGTACACTTTTGCCCTGCCATCTGCTAAAACATAATAATACATGACTTGGGGTTTATAAACGCACCCCTACACTTAAGTTTTAAAACTCATAAAAATAAACTAATCTAATGACCCAAATTGAAAGGATCAAAATAACATGGAGTGTATTAAGCACGTATGGGGGTAATAATTTTACTTCTTTCTTATTTCTCCATGATATAAAAAACTACCATGAATCTCAATCATCTCAAAACTATATACACTAATAAAAGACTCGACTTAGCAACCACGTATAAGTAATTAATCAACTGGATTTTACAATAATGTACTAAAAATGAGTACATACAACGAAGGCTAAGGCGATTTGGGTGTAACATTTTGGTAAGGGTGTAAACAATGCTCTTCATTAATAATCTGGAATCCACCAGAAAATTACCGAGAAACCCGAAAAAGAAAGGCTTGGAGGGGTGTAAAAAGGGGTATCTTACACTAAAAATATGTGTGAAGCTAAGGTGTGGGATAGGATATATGATCGAGGTGACCATTAATAACAAATCACAGGTTTGAACAACAGGGGTTTATCCTAGTGCCTCTTATCATTTAGCAAATTCTAATCACACGAATGCGATCTCACTAAGAATCTCGGGATTTCATCACTAAACAAGTTCTGAAGTTAGTATACTACTGTACACTCTTTCATTTAATTTTAACCGATACACAATGCTCTAGAAAAGCGACAAACCCATCATGCACGATCAAATCCATGAATGCGGCACATATGATTGCTCATTACTTAACTCGGGGGGAGGGGCAAGCTAAAGGTAAAAACTATAGTTAAGCACCAAATAGGGTGCTTGAATTCTAAAGTTCTATGGTGCGAACCTCATTTTTTGCGTGGTAATTTTTTTTTATTGGTAGGTTTTTTGTGATAGTCATATAATTCATATCCTTGTGACGCTAACTTATATACTAGTTTTCATTGGTTTATGTGCCATTAAAAATTTAATTTAGTGTTAAAAATTTACCGTATGTGCTATGTTTCGTATATTGCTCATCATTTTTATAGGACAATGCCAAAGGCAAATGAAAAAAATACTTTCAAAGGCTTTATTTCCCCTACACTTATTTTGGACATTGTCCCCCCATATTCTTAACCCGTAAAATGAATAAAGGGAAAAGAAAAGGGCAAAAGAAATTAGTACTCCTTTGATTTTGCTCAATAATGGAGAAGAAACAATTGATCCTTGCTAAATCGACATCCAAGAATCTTCCACATGAAACTCCTAAGAACTCCCAGGCTTCTCCTTATCAAATATAACCTGCAAATCAAAGGCAAGAAACAGCTATACCTAGCGTAAAATTTAGCAGAATGATAATATACAAAGAAACTATTAGGGTTTTGACTCTACGAAAGCAATAAAGATATGATGAATGTGTTTATGTAATCGTGGTTTTTTGCACGTTTTACGAAAATTAAAAATTCTGGAATTTATATAAAACTAGTTTTCAAGAATTACAAAAAATACGAATTTTACTGTAGCTGGGCTGGCGACGCCGTCTCCAGGGTCTATAATTTTTTTTCTTTCTTGGAAAAATTCCTGCACACAAATCCTATTAGTTATTTCTTGGAAAAATTACTACATAAACCACAAAAACAATTAAACACAATTATATGACTCTAAACAGACACATAAAACACGAATTAATCTAAACTATTTATTTAATATGCTTGAAACGGTTCTTAGAAACCAGATAATTTCCTTTACAATTTTGATGTAAAATACCTTTGATTGCAATTAAGACGAGGTTAAAGACAAAATAAATCATGATCACATAATTTAAACATATAAAAACAAATGATAAATAATTAAAAAAACACATGACACTCCTAAAATGCGAGAAAATAAAAGATTGGGTTGCCTCCCAAAAAAGCGATTTTGTTTATTTAACGAGTCTTGTAGCTAGACTCGGAGTCACACTCCTTATGTGACTCCTCCTTCGTCACTGATTCGTGATATAGTACACCACTTAATAGCACCCTAATACAAGATCCTACGCGAATGCCCTTGACCAAGGCAAAAGGTCAAATTCCACAAAAGGAGAAGATACACAAGTAAGAATCAATGATAAAAAGATTCCGGAAGAGATATTCCCGGGTCGTATGTCCCAACGAGGCTGCAATTGAAAGTTATCCTGGTTTGATGAGAAATTGACTGATGGAGAATATATGATATGATGGAAACACTGATATAATTACAACTAAAATTAATTAAATAAAATCTAATTTATTCTACGGGAAACAAATATAGGAAATAGGGATCTTAAAAACTACGGGAAACAAAATTAGTTATAGGGAAATCCTAAAATTAAATCTAAACTAAAATACGGGGAACAGAATTAGGTATCGGAGAATCTAAATATTAAAAATTAAGAAAAATAAATGCTAAATTAAATTAAAAATCAAAATTAAATTCTAATTAACTTAATTTGAAAAATAAAGAAAACTAGAACTAAAACGGAGGTCGTTTGAATGTAAAACGAAAAGAAACGGTAAAACGCACCCGGTAAAACGGGTCTAAAACTGAAATTTAAGAAAAATTAAGCCTACACTAAATTTTATATTTTTCCTAGACACTAAATGACAAAAGAAAATTTTGTAAAAAAGAAATATATTTTTTTATTAATTTTTGGATTTTTTATGAATTTTTAAAGATTAAATACTAATTAAAACTAAGTAAATAGAAAAAGACAAAAAATAAAAGTTATAAAAATTCTGAAAAAATAAAATTAATAAGGAAAAAATTAACAATTCTACAAATATAAAAATGCCCAACATTTTACTGTAGAAATTAAAAGTATTAAACTAATTAAATTTTTAACACCTAATTTATATAATTAAATAAATAAACTAACTGTGGTTAACATTGGGGACTCCATGAAAATGGGATAAGGACTAACAGAGTAACAGGCTAACTAACTATAGGGACTAACAAAGGTAACTACAAAAGAGAGAATTACACAAATGGTCCCTGAGGTGGACCCCGATTGCAAGGTGGGTCCAAAGAGCTTATTATCAAAAAGTCAAAACAGGAAACTTATAGAGGGGCTTAAGGGGAACAACTTTTGTAAAAGCACGAAAGTGCTGATTCTACAAAGAAATACGCCAGAAAATTAAGCTGTTTTAAGACAGCGACTTAATGAGCTTATTGCTTATATTTCTTTGTCTTTGGGATTTAAGCCAAATACTAAATAAGCTAAACTTATGGGGAACAGATAAAATAGGCTAGGGGAGGTCCTAAATAGACTAAAGTATTCTAAATTAAGCCCCCTAAAATAAGCTGAAAATTAATAAGGCTATCTAAACAGTTTTTATAAACCAAGCAGAGAAATAATGGACTTTAAGGCTAAAATAAGCTAACTAAATAAGCTAGCTAATTGAAATAAGCTGCTAAACCTAATAAGCCTACCTATAAGCTATGTAAATAAGCAATAAAAACATGAGGCCTAATATAAAATAAGCTAGAAAAGATGGGCTTAAACCTGGTGCTCAGCACTAGGGGAGGTCAAACAGACTATAAGGGGGGGGGGGTATTTTTGAGCTTATAAAATAAGCTCAAAAGGGCTTATAATGGAAAACTAGGTCAAAACAGATTAAAAGGGCCATGAATGGGACTTAAACTCAAAAAAATCATTTTATAAAACAAAGATTAGACTACTAATTTTTGAGATTAAAAATGACTATTTTCAAAGAAATGGTATACATGCACACTTATGTTACTTGGGTATATTGGTTATGACAGAACACAGGGGTCTTTTAAAAGGCTAGCTAAGACTACAATAAGCACAAAAATAGATGCTTAAGCTGTGTAAACAGCTTAAGCAATTTTAACACAAGGGTGCTTTATAAACTTTTGACAGAAAATCAAAAGGCCTTAAAAAATGTTTTTGAACTAAATATTATGATTAAATTGGCTTAAATGAGCCCACACACTCAGCCAAGAGTGGCTGAGTGCATTTGACCCATGACCAATCCCATATGACCCATTTTGAAATGTTAAAACCAAACACCCCCTTAAATATATAAATATGTTTTTTTTTGACTGAGTTTTTTTTATAAATGTAAGCTGAGAAAGTGATTATAAGTATTGTTTTAGCAACTTAAACACATTTTCATACAATTTAAACAGAATTAAACAGCTAAAATCAAAATTGAAATTTCAACAGTGGCAATATAAAGAGAACTTTTAACTTTTTTATTAAACAACAAGAAATTACAACATAAAGCTTTTTAAATAGAACTGAGTTACAACTATGCTTAAAAGAAAGATTGAAAATTAAAATTAAACTAAAACATGGTGCCACGAGTCTCGGCTTGGTCTTCTTCTTTTTATAGGGACAGAGACAACTTTGGTCTTCTTGTTTGTGTTTGTTGTGTGTGTAGGAAGGTCCCCAAGCTCTTTTGACCCTTGGATCACTTTATGCTTCATTATCATTCCATCTCAACCATTGGGGGGTCTCGGGTTGTGTGTTTTGACAGGAAAAGGGGTTATAAGGGTAATGGGGAGGTGGGAAGTGGTAGGGGTGAGCTGGGAGAGTACTTGGGAGGTGGTTTTGGAGCTGAAACTGTGGGAAATGGTAGTTTGGGGTTTTGGCGGGTACGATGTTGGTTGCAGGATTTTAAACGAAATCTTTGGGAAAGATGCAAAAGTAGTCCCTCATCTCTTTCTCTCTTTTCATTTCTTTTTAAGCCATTTTTCAGTTATAAAGAAGTTTGGAAAGTGACCAAATTGGCCCTTGTGGTTTTATAACAAAAAGAGTAAAAGGGAGTTTTGGGAAATTGCAAACTTGGTCCCTGCTGTTTATTTACTAAAAGAAAAAGGGGAGGTTAGGGTAAATTGCATTTTCAGCCCTTGTGTTTTATTAAACCTTTTTTCTTTTATAAAACCTATTTTAAAAAATGAACAATTTTTAGTCCTAAGTTTAGAAAAAGGATTAAATGGGGCTTTTGTTGGCTTGAGGCTTGTATTGGGCCCACTGGGTTTGGGTTTGGGCCCAATAAGGTGTGTGGGCTTGTATTGGGCCCAATTGAGTGTGTCTGGGCCCAATAAGGTACAGGTTTGGTTATTGGGCTTTTTCAAGCCCAATAAGGTTATGAAGTGGGTTTTGTGTGTACAATGGCTGAGATTGGCTGTAACTGGGCTAGGATTGGGTCTTCAAAGTCTTCACAGTCTTTGTCAATTGCACACAAATGGGCTGTTGTAATTGATTGAGGGCCCATTTGGTCTTCACAGTTCTACATAGATTTACTATTGGGCTTTCCCCGGCCATCAGATGGGTTAAAATTGCATCAATAGTATATCTTCACTTCCGGCTACGTTTGACTGCTGATTCTTCAGTATGACTCTGACTTTGTCCATTTCGGATTTTGGGCCTTGATTTTTGCACAGTTTTCCATTCCATGCTACATTTTTGTCATTGGGCTTGGTTTTCTGTCTTTTTGATGATATCCACTTCCTTGCACAAATACAAATGCAAAACAAACAAATTTTGGCAATTTTTGTCATGTGTGAAATGGTCATTTAAGCTCGTTTTTAAGAGTAAAAGAAATATGTGTAATTAAGCACTTATCAAATCCCCCAAACTAAGGTATTGTGTGTACTCACGCAATGTTATTGAAGTAAACACGTAGAACCCCCGTTTCAACACATTTTCTAAAATTACAGCTAACTACAACTAATATTATTTGATTTTTCCTCATTTGGTAACAAGTTTTGACTTCCTTTATTTAATAAATACTGGGATCATAGAATGAGAGCGCCCGTAGAGTATTCTACGGATTCCTGATGGATAATTTCAATCGTCCTCGAGATTGTTTCCAAGTTCCGCTAAGCAATTAAACAAGATCATTGTCGATATAAGTCTATATGTTAAGCCCTCATACTTATGACTTGTGAATTTTCAACTCCCAACATGGATATACGATTGAATGCGTGTACTCATTTTAATTTAACCATAGATCAACTTATTTTCATAGTCATAATTCAAAATGAATCATGACTCAAAGCAACAACTTATTAAGACTTCGTAACTTGATTTCGAGATTTAAACTTTAGAACTTTTTGCAACATTTTTAACATCATAATCATAAGTTCTTTAAAGCTTAGGAATGCGTTGCTTAGTTTGAACCCCTACCTCGTGGTTAACGGAGCAGGATATCACGACCAACGACCGATGTTCTTAGTTTGAAAACCCACCCCGTTGCTAGCGTAGTGGGAAATCACATCAACACCTTATTCCTAATATGGCTAAGGATTGGTGTCTTAGTTTGAACCCTCACCTAGACCTTTCTTCCAAGTGAGATATCACGACACACCAAATCCCTAGAAGTAAAGACGTCTTAGTTTGAACCCCCACCTCGTTGCTAGCGGAGTGGGATATCACGACACATCTTTTACTTGCTCCATAATATCAACTGTATGCTTCATTGGCAAAATTTCAATATTCATGCATTTTTGCATTCACATTTCATTCATGCTTCTTTGGCATTTATCTTTTAAATCACTACAAAATCTCGTTTTGAAAACTCAAGTTACAAATTTGAAGCTTTTTCTGAAAACATCGATTGAACTTAGTTGAATTAAATTGAGTACGTAGCTTAGGCGGATTAGAAATTCACAAGGGAGGAGGAAAACCACAAGTTACTTGTATATGTTTTTAGAAGAATCTGCTTACGCATAACTATAATTTAACACTATCATTTCTCGTTCTCACATTATAAAATCAAAGCTATAGAATTCGTGAAAGCAGGCCTAACGGAACTCTAGGGCGTCGAACACAGCCCGTATCAAGTCAAAAGTTATTCTAATTCTACCCAAAGGAAAAGCAAAACTGCGACAAAACACTTATAATATTTTTGAAAATTTTCAATTTTTTTCATTTTTTTGGTATTTTGGTGGTAAAAACGGGTTTACGTGGTAACAATGCACTGCAGGCAACGAAAACAATCAAATCGAAGATACCCCCCCAAACTAGAATCTAAACTTGTCCTCGATGTTTTTTGAAGGACTAACATTAATCCATATGGCCGTTTATGAGTATGCCAAAGATAAAACGTTAGTCGATAGTATTAAGGATATCGGATTCCCAATTGAAGCTGAAGATGTTGCAACTCTGATGAAATGACAAAACTGAGAGTCTTCACAATCCGGGCAAATCCTGGCCAATAAGCAACAACAACTTGGAAACACGGGTAATGGAAAAGGACAACTAGTTTACACAACAACAACACTTATTTACAACTACGGATAAGCATGGGGTGCCTCCCACGAAGCCGCTTGTTTAGTCACGATGCTTGACCCATCACAAGGATTTAAGGATCTTGAGGAAACATGGAAATTAATGAAATCATCATCGGACTTTCATTCAAGTGACTACGAGAAGATATTGATGTCATAATTTCCACTCCGATAGATACAATCCGGCTTACAAAGAAGTGATACTTGTGAATGCCGGATCAAATATAGAGTCTTCATCCCCACAGGAGAGAAGAAAAGGAGAATAAACGGGAAGAAAAAATGGGAGAACGAATCCATACAACATAAGCAAAATGGAATTCACTAGAAGGTATGAAATCTAACTCAAGGGTGGGCAAAACATTAAGCACATGAACTCTTGGTTCTCTGTTTGGAAAAATATTTCCCACACATCCATTGTGAAACTGCCAGCTGGGCTCATCCTTAAAGAAACCAATCAGACTCGGTTGAGAATATGATTTGAGCGAGTTCATCGGCGAACTCCTCATGAAAATCACTCCTATTGGCAGGAGGAAACTGATCATTCGAAAGATCAAAGATAAACGAATCATATTGAGAAAAATCGACATGAGTAGTGGTACTCGCACACTAACTTCTCTTTAAAATGATCGTTATCAATGTAGAAAGCTTTATAATCTGGAAGAGATAACTCAGAATGAGTAGTGGGACTGCCACTACTAATCTCTTCCAAATTAAAGCAGAAAGTTTCCCCGATTCGGGCAAAGAATTTACAAAGGTTTAGTCGCCTCCAAGGCGAAGGTTAGAATGGGGAGTAGACTTTGGTCACAAACAAACGGAAGATGGAACGGGATTATCTTTTAATGCTTCGATTTTAGCAACAAGACGATTGACATTCAACAATGTTTCACGAAGGGTATCGTCTTTGATTAAAAGAATGTCATCCTCAATCCTTCCAATTTCGGGAATAACAATCTCCATCACCTTTGAGCTAACGTCTTAGAATTGGGAGTGAATGCCTCAACATACTCTACATCGTAGCTAAGATATGGAATCTTCATTCAGTCGAAGTAGTAATCAACGGTAGAACGCAAGAAATCCTCAATTGATCTTTGAAATGTCAAGAGGCGGAGAATTGCATGAAAAGGCACATCAACACTTTGGGAACACCATTGACTCACTTGGGATATGGACAAGGATTTCAACCACTAGACTTTATGAATTCGTCCGTATTTCCGTTGCCGAAATTGGTCAAGATGCCATATCTCCATAAATTAGAGAGTTAACGCTCCTCGGTTGATAAAATGGTGTGATTGCAATGGTAAAATCCTCGTCATCATCATCATCACAAATGAGGAAATCGTTCCAATAGCGCTCTTAGCGCTGCTCTTCTGCAATTCGCAGTCTCTTCTTCTTTCTTTTGCATACTTGAGCAATCAACTCATGCAGGTTGTTAGTTGAGTTTTTAGATCTCACATCCAGAATTGATTGCTCATTTTGAGAATTGAAAATCTCATTATTTTGAGAAATTAAACTGATGAAGACGTATATTCGGAGGTTGAAATTGTCAAAACCGAAAGAATTAAATCATAGCAAGGGATTTTGCTCAGATAAATAGTCTTCATTCATTTGTTGACACTGACAAGTCGCATGAGGCCCTCCACAATAGTTACAACACAAGGAAGTTGTGTTTGAAGATTTGAGGATTTGTGAGAAATTAAAGTCTTGATTGTAAACAACAGTTCCGATTGGCTAAACGGAACTTGGGGTGAACATCGTAACCATAAGAACAATTGTTTTCCAAAATTCTCATAAGAATGAGTCGGGGGTTGTAGGAGAGGTTTGAAATATTCGGGAGTGTTATTAGATGATGACGGAGTTTAAAACAATTGTGTTTCACCACCCGAATCTTACAATAAAAACAAACTCCATCATATTCATTGTAACCACATTTTTGGCATTGACAAAAAGTGCGGTATATGGCAAACACGTCTTCGAGCTTGTGGGATCTCATTAACTGGTTTGTTTTGTTGGTTTTAGAGATAATCGTAGTTTTCGGGTGGACATTATATACCAATTGTAGCAACTTTCCCACAAGACTTACGAAGTGCACATCAATCGTTGACAAAAGATGCCATCTACCGAATCACCACACTTGTAACAACACTTTAGGTCGATTAGGGAGAATTTTTGTGAGGAATTTTGACCCTGAGGTCTTGTTTGGACAACGAATAGGCTCTCGCGGAGCATTAACAACGTTTGGAATTGTCAGTGATGACTAGGAAGTATTTTGAAACTTGAAAAGCTTGGACCATTATCTGTTCGGGTCAGGTTCACATTTTATAGGGACAATTAGACCATGGCAACAAGTCTCCACAATCGAAACAATTCTTTTCAATCTTAATGTGTTGTTGAACGATTCGGCATTGGAACAAGAATCTTGTTTTTGAGTTTCTCTTTTGAACAACAAAAGGCTGAAGTGTGGCAAATTTCCCACATAGCCTAACAGCTTTTAATCGCTTTTAAGGCGACAATCGAATGATGTCATAAGAATTAAATAGATAGAGGGATAAGGAAGAATTAACTTAATACGTAAGAAAAAGAAGATATGTTTGGTTTTTTTCGAATTATATTACATCTATTCACATTGGTCAAAATATGAGATACTAATTTACCTATAATCATAATATTACTTGATCGTAGGCTACTCACAATGAAAAACGCACTGGTGTGCGAGGATAGAAATTGACGAAGATTATTGAGAAGGGAGGGATAGTTGAAATGTTACTAAACTCAGTTTAACTCTTTATTGTGTTTGTTATTAAGTAATGGAGGTAGAAGTTTTGAGAAGTGGAAGAAAGATGGAATGTTTTTATATATGTAGTTAGAGGTTGGGAAATATGAGAGAATAAGTTATTTTTTGTGATTTCTTAATTGTTAGATTTATTTTTGGGAGTTTTGAACATGGATGTAGTGTATTTTTTTTTTGGTATTGGGTTGGATGTAGGGTGGATGGGTTTGGGGTGGGTTTTTGGAAGGGTGGGTATGTTTAGTGGTTTGTATGTTATAAATTGATATAGAGTTTGGGGGTGGTGGGGGGTATGGTTGTTTTGATTTTTTATAATGATAATTAAAAATAAAACAATTTCAATCAAATCGGATAATAACCAAGCAAATGCCTCCCCGGCAGCGGCGCCAAAAATTGATTCGTTGATAGTATACACTTAAAATACAACCCTAATACAGATCCTGACCGAATGCCCTTGACCAAGGCAAAAGGTCAAATTCCACAAAAGGAGAAGATACACAAGTAAGAATCAATGATAAAAAGATTCCGGAAGAGATATTCCCGGGTCGTATGTCCCAACGAGGCTGCAATTGAAAGTTATCCTGGTTTGATGAGAAATTGAATGATGGAGAATATATGATGGAAACACTGATATAATTACAACTAAAATTAATTAAATAAAATCTAATTTATTCTACGGGAAACAAATATAGGAAATAGGGATCTTAAAAACTACGGGAAACAAAATTAGTTATAGGGAAATCCTAAAATTAAATCTAAACTAAAATACGGGGAACAGAAAAAGGTATCGGGAAACCTAAATACTAAAAATTAAGAAAATAAATGCTAAATTAAATTAAAAATCAAAATTAAATTCTAATTAACTTAATTTGAAAAATAAAGAAAACTAGAACTAAAACGGAGGTCGTTTGAATGCAAAACGAAAAGAAACGGTAAAACGCACCCGGTAAAACGGGTCTAAAACTGAAATTTAAGAAAAATTAAGCCTACACTAAATTTTATATTTTTCCTAGACACTAAATGACAAAAGAATTGTAAAAAAGAAATATATTTTTTTATTAATTTTTGGATTTTTTATGAATTTTTAAAGATTAAATACTAATTAAAACTAAGTAAATAGAAAAAGACAAAAAATAAAAGTTATAAAAATTCTAAAAAAAATAAAATTAAATAAAGAAAAAGTTAACAATTCTAAAAATATAAAAATGCCCAAATTTTACTGTATAAATTAAAAGTAATTAAACTAATTAAATTTTAACCTAATTTATATTAATTAAATTAAATAAACTAACTGTGGTTAACTTTGGGGACTAACAGTGAAATGGGATAAGGACTAACAGAGTAACAGGCTATCTAACTACAGGGACTAACAAAGGTAACTGAAAAAGAAAGAATTACACAAATGGTCCCTGAGGTGGACCCCGATTGCAAGGTGGGTCCAAAGAGCTTATTATCAAAAAGTCAAAACAGGAAACTTATAGAGGGGCTTAAGGGGAACAACTTTTGAAAAAGCACGAAGTGCTGATTCTAAAAGAATAAGCCAGAAAATTAAGCTGTTTATGACAGCAGACTTAATGAGCTTATTTGCTTATTTTTCTTTGTTTTGGGGATTTAAGCCAACTAAATAAGCTATAACTTATGGGGAACAGATAAATAAGTCTAGGGAGTCCCTAAATGAAGCTAAAGTATTCAAAATTAAAGCCCTAAAATAACGGGAAATTAATAAGCTTCCTAAACAGTTTTATATAAAGAAGAAATAATGGATCTTTAAGGGCTAAAATAAGCTAACTAAATAAGCTAGCTAATTTGAAATAAGCTGCTAAACCTAATAAGCCTACCTATAAGCTATGTAAATAAGCAATAAAAACATGAGGCCTAATATAAAATAATCTAGAAAAAGATGGGCCTTAATCTGTCTCAGCACGGGAGGTCGAAACCGACTTAAGGGGGTGGGGGGGGGTAATTTTCGAGCTTATAGAAAAAGCCAAAGGGCTTATAATGGAAAACAACGTCAAAACCAGAAAAAAATTAAAAGGGGCCATGAATGGGGACTTAAAAACTACAAAAAACAAAAATCATATTAAAAAACAAAGATTAGACTACTAAATTTTTTGAGATTAAAAATGACTAATTCGAAAAATGGTATACATGCACACTTATGTTACTTGGGTATATTGGTTATGACAGAACACAGGGGTCTTTTAAAAGGCTAGCTAAGACTACAATAAGCACAAAAATAGATGCTTAAGCTGTGTAAACAGCTTAAGCAATTTTAACACAAGGGTGCTTTATAAACTTTTGACAGAAAATCAAAAGGCCTTAAAAAATGTTTTTGAACTAAATATTATGATTAAATTGGCTTAAATGAGCCCACACACTCAGCCAAGAGTGGCTGAGTGCATTTGACCCATGACCAATCCCATATGACCCATTTTGAATGTTAAACCAAACACCCCCTTAAATATATAAATATGTTTTTTGACTGATTTTTTATAAATGGAAGCTGAGAAATGGATTTAGAAGTATTGTTTTAGCAACTTAAACACATTTTCATACAATTTAAACAGAATTAAACAGCTAAAATCAAAATTGAAATTTCAACAGTGGCAATATAAAGAGAACTTTTAACTTTTTTATTAAACAACAAGAAATTACAACATAAAGCTTTTTAAATAGAACTGAGTTACAACTATGCTTAAAAGAAAGATTGAAAATTAAAATTAAACTAAAACATGGTGCCACGAGTCTCGGCTTGGTCTTCTTCTTTTTATAGGGACAGAGACAACTTTGGTCTTCTTGTTTGTGTTTGTTGTGTGTGTAGGAAGGTCCCCAAGCTCTTTTGACCCTTGGATCACTTTATGCTTCATTATCATTCCATCTCAACCATTGGGGGGACGTCGGTTTGTGTATTTGACATAAAAGGTTATAAGTAATGGGAGGTGGGTAAGTGGTAGGGGTAGAGCTGGGAGAGTACTTGGAGGTGGTTTTGGAGCTGAAAACTGTGGGAAATGTAGTTAGGGTTTTGGCGGGGAGTTATACGATGTTTGGGTTGAAGGATTTTAAACGAAATCTTTGGAAAGACAAAAGTAGTCCCCACATCTCGTTCTCTATCTTTCATTTCTATTTAAGCCATTTTTCAGTTATAAAAGAAGTTTGGAAAAGTGACCAAATTGGGCCCTTGTGGTTTTATAACAAAAAGAGTAAAAGGGGATTAGGCAATTGCAAGAATGGTCCCTGCATTTATATACTAAAAGGGATAAAAGGTTTTTGGAAAATTGCAAATTTCAGCCCTTGTGTTTGTTTAAAAACCTTTTTTTCTTTTATACAACCTATTTTTAAAAATGACAATTTTTTAAGTCCCAAGGTTTTAAAAAGATTTTGGGCTTTTGTTGGGCTTGGGCTTGTATTGGGCCCACTGGGTTTGGGGTTGGGCCCATTGGGCTTGTATTGGGCCCACTGAGTGTGTCTGGGCCCAATAAGGTACAGGTTTGGTTATTGGGCTTTTTCAAGCCCAATAAGGTGTAGGAGTGGGTTTTGTGTGTACAATGGCTGAGATTGGCTGTAACTGGGCTAGGATTGGTCTTCAAAGTCTCACATCTTGTCAATGCCACAAAAATGGGCTGTTTAATGATTATTGAGGCCCATTTGGTCTTCACAGTCATCAAAGATAGAACTATTGGGGCTTTCCCGGCCCACAGATGGGTTAAAATTGCATTCAATAGTATTCTTCAATCCGGCTACGGTTTGACTGCGATTCTTCAGTATTGACTCTGACTTTGGCATTTTTGGATTTCGGGCCTTGATTTTGCACAGTCTTTTCCATTCCATGCTCAGTTTTGTCATTTTGGCTTGGTTTTCTGTCTTTTTGACGATATCCACTTCCTGCACAATACAAATGCAAAACAAACATATATTTGGCAGTTTTTGTCTGTTTTTGGTCATTTAAGCTCGTTTTTAGAGGTAAAAGATATGTGTAATTAAGCACTTATCAGTCACTTACTTACAACCATTCATCCACAAATGGCAAACGATCATCGTTAAACACTTTAACTCCTCTATTGGTTTAAACTTCCATTTCCTTTCTTGGTGAGTTTGATTCTTTCCCCTCATTCTAAAAAATCGCCATACTTACAGTAGAAGTGGGGGCCACGGGATCTATGTCACTCTTATTTTCATTTCCGCCACTCTACAAAAAGGGACTCGGGATCTATAGAATTTACTTTTCTTGCCAGATTTTAGAGTTATTATCTCTTTATCAAAACTAATCTCGGCTTTAGCCATTGCTAAGAATGGCGTTCCTAAAATGAAAGGCTTCTTCTTATCTTCCTTAACATCCAAGATTACAAAATCTACAGGGTATATATAACCGGCTATCTCAACCAATACATCCTCAGCTATACCTAAGGGGAAAATATACGAATGACTAGCTAGGGAGAGTCTAATGTTGGTTCCTACGGGTTTTTCGTTGGTTAGCCTATTATAGATGGAAAGGGGCATAACGTTCATATCGAAACCTTGGTCGACTAAGGCATCCATGTATTTTAATCCTCCTACGTTACATGGTATCACAAAATTGCCTCCCATATCCTCTTTTTTGTTATCTTCTTCTTGATGATTGCGTTGTACATAGGTCCTACGGGCAACGAATTGTAGGTCTCATAGTTCATCTTACCTAAACGTGTTGCTAGCAAGGAGTCATTATATCTTTGATTGCCTATAAGACCCTCGATCAACTTCTTATTGATTTCATGTTTAAGGTAATATCCTACGGGTTGTGACCTAGGCATCTCCACTAGTTCTTCAATTCTGTCTACCGTTATCTCCTCCTCCATATTCCTAATCAGTTCATCATTAGTTCCGTCTCCCACTTATTTCTTCATATCAACTTCTTCCTTAGGCTCTATTGCATTCAATTCACTAAGTTCTACAACGTTCTTGTCAACAACCTTGTTGTTTTCAATATTCTTCTCCTTTTCCATTTTAACAAGGGAGGTAGAATTAATGTTCTTAGTGATGGGGTGTCTAGCCTCTTCTCTTACCAGTACCTTTTTTAGAGTCCTACTTGTTGTGAGTTCTTTTAAAAGCCCAAACATTTCCGCCATTCTTTCATTGATTTCCTCTCTTTGTTTAAAGATGGTCTTTTCGATCCTTTCCATTCTTTTAGTATGTGTCACCATGTAGTTTTGCACTCGAGCTTTGAAACTTGGTTCAAGTGATTGGTGTTGGGGGTCTGGGCGAGCACGTTTTTTAAAAGTGAAAGAATTCTGCCTCGGTGGCTCGTCAAAATTTTGTGGGTACGGGTTTGAGGAAATTGATTCAGCATATGCTCGAGGAATACGTGTTGAGCTTGTTCTAGGCGTCGTTCTCGACCCTTTTAGTAAGAAGCTAATTTGATCTTCATGCTCAAGAAGTTGTCGGTCGGGCATTCTCGATGTATCTTGCGGTAAAGAGATTGCCTTAACCGGCTTGGCAAAGTCTCTTGGATTATTCCATCCTTCATGATCGTAAAGAGCGAGATTCTCTATGATTTCCCAAGATTCTTTGGCGTTCTTGTCGCGGAGCTTACCTCCGGCGACGCGGTCAATCTCACTTTTAAGATGAATAGAGACATGATCATAGAAAATCTGGATTTGGAGCCAAAGATCAATGCCATGGTGAGGGTCTTTTTAAAGTATTCCTTGAAACGAGTCTATACTTCAGAGATAGATTCACCTTGATGTTGTTGGAACATCAAGATGCCATTTTGGAGTTTAGAAGTCCTTCCCGGTGGAAAGAATTGAACAAAGAAACGGGTAGTAAGATCCTCCCAAGTGGAGATGGATCCTGCAAGAAGACGTTCAAGCCCATTGCTAGCTTGATCGCAAAGGGAAAATTGAAATAAACGCAGACGCGTCCTTACCCTATTTTCAACATTAAGGTCAAGTGAGTCCACCACTTTAAGAAAATCCTTAAGATGTTGGTTTGGATCCTCAGACTGAAGTCTGTGAAATAAGCATCCGTTTTGTACCAACCGGATGGTGTCGGATCGCAGAGGCACCACATTGTTCCCATCGAGGAGTTCAATGGTGTTTCGATAGCCCTCGTGGCTAGGTCTAGAATAATCTCCTAAAGTACGGATAGGATTTTCGTCTCCCATGGTGGTTAACGAAAAAGAGTTTTCCAAAACAGAGGAAACAAAGAAAAGATAGACTACGAGAAAACTAATTGACAGAAAATAAAATTCTCACATGATAGGAATTAAGCGAGCAGACGTAAGCTAAATTAAATTCAAAACCTAACTATTCCCCGGCATCGGCGTCAAAAACTTGATGTACGGTCATTGTGTAAACTCACAAAAACTTTTACAACTCCGTAGGCAGTGTACCTAACCGTTGTAGTGTAGTATAGGTAAGACTCGGGGGTGGTTATCGTTCTCTAGGCAAATAGGTTGGGAAGGCTTGAACTAAACGTAACTAAGGTCTAAAGGGATTGAGAGGGGTTTTGGTTTTAAGCTAATTAAATAACTAAAATAAATCTAAACTAATGTGTGGAAACTCGTATAGGTAAATAAATGTGTTTACTTAATCATGCATGATCCTTAGTTTTCTTTTCTTTAATTCTATTGCTTTGTCACACTTGTGATGCGATGTGTAAGTATTTTCTATGTCATGAATGAATTACACGAACCCGCCGTCTACGTAATATTCCGTTAAGGTAACGCACAAGTAAGGTAGTATGAAGACTATTACAAGGCCCCTAAGAGTACATTACGCGCATTAAAATACTTACAAGGTGATCTACCATAGATGGGTAAGGTAGTATGAAGACTGTTACCAATGGAATCCTTTCTACACAGTCACGTTTCCCTAGACGTCTTTGCAAGCAATTAAGAAGGTAGTTTTCTAGAGCCTAATGCGCACACCTATCAACAAGAAGCAATATCAAAAGGATCTACAAACTAATTCACATGCAATCATAAGCAAACACAATAAGATCTAGCCTAGCATGTTTAGGTGAAGCGAAGAACAATAATTAATCAGAGAACACATAGACATATTTAAAGATTAAAAGATAAAGAACTTCACTGATCAAAACATGGAGTTTAGGTAGTTACAAAGGAGTTTGAGAACCCTGAAAACGACCTAACTACTTCTAATAATCGTACTCTAATGAATCCCAAAAGTTCCACACTTTAAAACCCTAAAAACGAGTTTGTATATATAGAAAAATGATCGCGACGACGTCGCTTTATAATCCCGACGCCGTCGCTTCGCCGAATCTTCTAGGGTTTCACTATGTCGGTTAAATCCTGACGCCGTCTCAAATATCCTGACGCCGTCTCTTTGGGACCTGACGGCATCGCTAGTATTTATGACGCCGTCTCCACAGTCTGTGAGCAATTTCTTCATCGACTTTGGTGTAGAGTTGTAATCTCATCCGTTTCTTTCCTAAATGAGCCCAAGTCACGTGTATTTCCTCCAAATACCATCCAAGTTCTAAAAATACAAAAATGAACGATTAAGCACGTATTTTGAGCATATTTGCATGATTTAGAGGGTTAAATGACCCCGAAAAAATTGTATAAAATAACACCTCATCAAAAAACCCGAGAACAAACCTGCATTCGTAACTTTAGAAAAAGATAAATGCAAACTTTCCATTATCAAGATAAATAGAAAGGGAGTGTTAGGTTTAAGAAAAGTGTTTATTATTAGATGAATTGGTCTTTGTATTGTTTAGTTTAGTTTATAGTTTTATTAGTAATTATGTTGTAATAAAGTCTATCTTGGTTAAAGTTATGTAAAGTTGACCAAGGTTTGACTAGAGTTAAGAAAATAGAATATGAACAACAATAAGTATAAATACCCATCTAGGAGGGGTATTTACACAAGTCTTTACATTTTGTAACTTCACTTCTCCCTCTCATTTCTATTTTTCTTTTTAATGAAAACTTCAAAAATGATGAACAATACTCTCTAGCTCTTCTCCTCTCATTCTATAACTTTCGTATGATATCTACTATGCAAACAATGACATATAACAAGTGATATTTATCGCCGAGAGAGATCTAGTGTGTGTTTCATGGATCAAATCAAGCTTAACCGTGTCAATTTTTGATCAAGAAGCTTTCGTATCGAAGAATTTGTAGGTTTTGTAGAATGCTAAGTCTTAGATTTACGATTTGATGAGTTTTGATCTTAAAACACTGAAATATAACTTCCGTAACCATCAATTTGTAGGTTTAATAATTAGTTTACGGAAAATACTTGCTTAGAAGTGAATGTGATGGAAAAAAATATGGATTTGATAGCTTTCGTAATTCAGAAACTAGGTTTCGGTAACTGTTTTTATGTGGGAAATTGCTTTCATAAGACAGTTTTTGAGCTTTCGTATCCTAATTGAGCTTTCGGTAACTGCCATATGTAAGTATTTCTTAGCTTTTGTAAAAGTATATAGCTTTTGTAAAAGTATATAGCTTTCATAAAATAGGTAATAGCTTTCGTAATAAAGAACGTAGTCAATTTGATAAGATAACATTGATATTATCATCGTAAACTACTTTAAAATCAAATTGTTAGGTTTCTTATTAGTTTCGTAGCTAAGAATTTACGAAAGTAGAAGATTTCTTTGATTTACGAAAGTAAAGGAAAATTTGGAATTTACGAAAGGTGGTTTCATATATTGGAGCTTTCGGTAACTGTTTGGTTTCGTAAATTGTGGAAGCTTTCGTATATCTGAGGTTTCGTAAGCTAGAGGTTTCATATTAAGAGATTGGTTTTGGTTTTGTACTTCAAGCTTTCATAACACAAGTTTCATATTAGAGGTTTTGTATCACATATTCATAACAAAAGGTTTCGTAACCGAAGGTTTCGTATTTCTAAAGTTTCGTAGTAGAGGTTTCGTATTACAGTGATTGAAACAGTTTCATACCATTGAGGTTTTGTTTCGTAAGAGGTTTTGTAATACAGACTTTGGGTTTCGTAACATTGATTCAGATGTTTCGTAACACAGAGTTAAGTTTTGTAATACTGTTTCAAGAGGTTTCGTAACACAGTTTAAGAGGTTTCGTATCTTCTAATTTTCAAAAATTAAGCTTTCGTATAAAAGCTTCTTGTTACCTAGACTTTCATAACAAATCAAGGTTTAGTTTCATCAAGGTTACATCATTGAAAGTGTTGTAATACAAAACAAAGTGGTAATTGCTCGTTGATTTCATGATTACAAGACTTTATCTCTAAAACGATCCGAGTTCGCATTGTAATCATTTGAAACAACATGTCTGCTTCAAATCAACAAACTCTAACTGACTCGGGAGCTAATGATAGACCTCCAATGCTTGAAAAGGGGAATTATATTCCATGGGAGAGTAGATTCAGAAGGTTTTTGGATAATAAGCTCGAAGACGGGGAGCGGATGTGGCGTTCAATTCAGAAAGGACCTTATGTAAGGCCAATGATTATTGATCCAGATGATACTACACAACAAATAATTGAACCACTGTCCAAAATGACTGAGATACACAACAAACAATACACTACTGATGTGAGAGTCATGAATTATCTTCTTTAAGCAATACCTAATGATATCTACAATTCAGTAGATGCGTGTAAAAATGCTAAGGAAATGTGGGAACGAATTAAAAGGTTGATGTATGGTTATGAGGTTACTAATCACGTAAGACACTCACGACTCATAGATGAGTTTGACAAGTTTGCAGCAAAGGAAGGAGAATCGCTAGAATCTGTATATGAACAATTGACAACGCTTGTGAATATTATGGATCGTAACAATGTTCGTCCTATTTCAGTGTCAATCAACACCAAGTTTCTCAATTGTTTGCAACTCGAGTGCAGCAAATAAGTTACCATGGTTCGTCACAACCAAATAGGACATGCAGTTTCATATGATCAGTTGTATGATTCCTTAGTACAATTCGAACCACATATCCAAGCATCCAAAGCAAAGAGAGCTGCTAGGAATCATGATCCCTTAGCACTAATTGCTCATTCAAATGCTTCTTCACAGTCTCATGCAAGTCCTTCATATTCAAATTCACCACAACCATACTATGTCACACATCCTTCATCAGTTGTTGATAATGAAGAAGATTATCAAGGGGAGTTACATGGGGATTCTCAAGAAGACAAGCTTACAACTGTAATGATGTTATTAGCTCGAGCAATCACCTAGAAGTTCTCTACACCTACTAATAATCGTCTTTGTACTTCACCAAACACAAAAAATCAAGCTGTGATTCAGGATGGTAGAGTTGACATACAAACCAAGAATGCAGGATATGGTGGAAATGTTAATAGGAATGCATGGAGACAAAACAAGATTCAAGCATTTAATGCAGGAAATGTGAATGATGAAAGTAATTAGATTGTTCAGCATGTTCCACGAACTAAGTCAAATCCGGGAAAGGCAAATGTTCAGTGTTATAACTGCAATGAAAAAGGCCACTATGCTTGTGATTGTCAGAAATCAAGAGTTCGTGATGCAAAGTATTTCAGAGAACAAATATTGTTAGCCATGAAAGATGAAGCTGGAAGCAACCTCAACGCTGAAGAGAATGATTTCATGCTCGATAATTCTTTTTGAGATGAAACATTAGAAGAGCTTACAACTGCAGTAATCATGATGACTCAAATTCAACCAGCTGATGACAATGCTGTGACTGAGCTAACCTATGATGCAAAGGCTGTCAGTAAGGTAAATGCTTTACATAAGGCTCATGAACAAATGAATCATGTGAAACGTAAAACTATTATTCTTGCATCTGATGATGATCAAATTGATTCTAATATCATATTTGATGATCCTTATGTGGAAAATAATGGTGGCACATCTGAACATGATACAAATGATCATGATGAATATCATAATATTCAAATTATGGCTTATAATATTCAAAGAGAAGGTGAAAATAAAAAACGAACAAACAATGAGCTTAAAAAGCAAAAAGAGTTGCTACAAAAGGACCTTGAGACGTGTAAGGAACGGGTCAAAAAATTTGAGTCAAAAACGGTTCAATGTTCAAAATATAAAGAAACATGTGAAGAGTTGGAACCTGAGATACGTGTTGATAAAGACACCATTGAGCGAATTTTGAAAGAAAAGGATAAAATTAAAAGTGATTTTTTCAAAATTAAAAATGAAAAGATAATAATTCAACATGAAACTCAGTTAGCTAAAAAGGCGTTTAAAGAACGAGAAAATAGATATCTTGACGATATTGTTGATCTCGAAGAGAAGCTGAGTTCTCATGATCGAATTGTTTATACAAATAGGTCAATCAATTCAAACTATTCACATGCTTGGAAAAAGACCAAATAAACTTTATGATCCTTTTCTCAAAGCTGGTGTCACACCCCCAGACGGGGCCTGGACGAAATACGTGTCCGAGGGCGTGACGTCATAAACAATCCAAACACAAAGCAATAAAGAACGACCTCTAAGGGTACGTTTGAAAGTCCAACATCGTTGCATTAATAAAAAATAGTTAAAGTTATACAAAGGCCCAAAATAAAATGCGGAAGCGAATGAAAGGTTTTAAAGTTTGACAACGATGTAAAGGCATTAGATAACAATTCTTAAAAAACAGGTCCAATGCATGGCAGTCCAAAATAGCAAGCAAAGACATCCGTAGCTAAGCACCTGAGAAAACATGTTTAAAACGTCAAAAATAATGTTGGTGAATTCATAGGTTTAAGTTAATACAAGAGTGGACCACAAGATTTCAAAACGTATGCGACTACTATAATAGATACAACATCACATAAAAAGTATTTATTGTTACGCTAAGCTCATGACACCGATGCTAATAAACCGAGTATATCATATCATAAATCAGCACATAAGTATTCTTGCCCTTGAGACTAGATGTCCCAAATTCAAAGACCATAACTACCTCGACATACATATATCCGTTTTGTACTTGCAACCATCGAACAGGGAGCGCTACTCACCCGATAGGATAAATAGTCCAATAGATCTATTTATTCACTATGCATGCTCGCGACCCGTCAACGGTCCCTCCGGTCAAGAAATTAACAGTTCATGATAAATTCGGTGCAGAAGTATGGTTTGTAAGCAAACATATGCAAACAACATAAACATGTAAACACTCACGTTGTGTCCAATTTAAAAAGCAAACAATGTTTCTTACCCCAAAGTATAAAGCATTTGTAAATCGGTAAAAAAGTGTGGCTATGAACTCACCTTAACAAGGATGAGCGATAATCACAACAAATGATGATGATATAAGGAGGTCTAGCCGCGACCTAGATTAAATATGGGTATGACTTAGCATTCGGCAAAGTAAACAAGTAAAGCATCCATGTTCATCATTTTAAGCATCCAAGTGTTTGCATTTTAGTAATAAAAGACTTAAATTTTTTTACAACATCTTTGTTAAATCCCGACACTTGCAAAAAGTTACTATTTATAGAAACCTTCCCTTTTAGGAAAGTTTTTAGTTTCAAAACGTTAATAGCGTCCCCTATATTTGTTAAGTTTCCATATTCTCAAAACGCACTAACTAGCCTTAATCGCTTAACTTCCTTGTCCGTTTCGCTAACTTTTTACCAAACTTACTATTTTTAGTAACTTTATCGCTTTTCCTAAAATATGTTAACGACATTTTTAAATGATACTAATCAATAGGCATGTGTTACTATATGTTTCGCTAGTGTTTAGAAGGTCCAAAAATGTCCGAAAGTGTCCGAAAACCTATTTTACTATTCACATCAGCCCACTATTCATTTGGTTTTGCCGAAAATATTTCAAGTTTCATTTGGCTATAACTTGGCCGTTTTAAGTCCGATTTTAAAGTGCGATATGTGTAAAACTATCTATTCGAAACAAGCTCTTCAAAAACTACTTTTACGCCTAATGAAAACATTTTTAGGTCGCTCAAAACCTCAAAACAAATTCGGGACAGCAAGCACTTTTTGTCGAAAACGCAACCAAAATCCACCCAAACTTCACAATAGTGCCTAGTCTAGCCTAATCTCCGTTCACAACTAATCCACCACAAAACCACATCCTAAACTAACCTAATCCCATCATTTCTATTGTTGCAACACTCATCCCACTCTCATCTTACCAAGAGCATAATAATAAAACATAAACATAAAGTTGTAACAATTTTTACTTCCACTTTATAAAAGATGACAAAATATTAATTTATTTCTTTTGTAAAAATAACACAAACACATGGATCTTTATGAACAAACATAGATCTATAAAGATAATAGATGAAACCAAGCAAAGATCAAGAAGGACTTACAAATCAAGAAGAACAAGTAGTGAATACACAAGATCTATACCCAAGAACTATAGATCTATAAAAACCCCAAATAATCTTGCAAACCCTAATTTTATAAATCTTGAAATCCCTTGAAAAACAACCAACCAATACTTGGATCTACCTTAGAAACTCTTAGAAATAAACTTAGAATGATTTGATCTTGATAGAAATCAAAAGTTATGAGTGTGTTTGTGTGTGGGTTTGGTGCCGTGAGCAAAGAGGGAGAGGAAGAGAGATGTGTGTTTTTGTTGGTGACTTGGAAATGAAATGAACCCTAGGTGTGAGATATAACATGGTATTTATAGGCCATGGATTAGGGTTTTAGGGTAAATGGTGCACACATATGACCAACACACACCAAAGGGGTGTGCCCTTGTGGTTTCGGCCGAACTAGGGTCACAAGGACCATTTTGGTTCAAAAATTTGGTCCATGGTTCCTATAATATCACAACTTTGAATTTTTCTAAGTCAAATGGTCCAAGCTTGCATGTGATGTGTAAGGGATGGCATGCATGCAAGTCACTAGGCAACAAGATGTCATTTTCCTTCACATGCATGCCAAGAATTCAAATTTTTGAATTAATGGAGCTTAAATGATTTAATTTCAAGTGTATGGTGACATTGTGGTGGTTTAAGGCGTCCACATGCATATGGGGAGGGGTATGAATGAAATTTTTGGACTTAGGGTATAAGATTATCGATAACTTGAATTTACACAAAAAGATTTCGAGTTTCCGGGGTTCCGTTTGGTCAAAAACGCAAAAAACACAATTTAAGAGATAAAACCCTAAAATTAATATCGGGAGTGATTAAAAATCATGAAATACTCAGAAAAGTTAAAATATCTCATATAAGGCCTAAATTAATTAATAATCGATGCCGGGACGCGACCGATGACGTTGTTCAGTTTTACGCGGTTTAACTTCCTTATAAACTGTCAGATTTAAATGTAACGTATAAAATTAAAAATAAATTATCGGAATGGGTCGGAATACTAACTTAGAATTTATGGGGTGTGACATCCTTTCCCCATTAAAAGAGATTTGCCCTCAAAGCTTAGGACGTATCTTTAGACGCAGATTCAGGGTTAACGAAGAGATGAGTGTACTTCTTCTGCATTTGGTCTTTGCGTTCCCAGGTGTACTCAAGACCTCTTCTCGAATTCCAACGGACCTTCATGATTAGAATACGACTTTGCTTCAAACGTTTAACTTCGCGGTCCATAATCTCAATCGGTTCTTTAATGAAATTGAGCTTTTCATCGATGTGGATTTTGTCCAACAGAATAGCGAGCGGTTCGTTGGATAAGCACTTATTAAGGTTCGTGATGTGAAAGGTACTATAAACACGGCTTAGTTGCTCGGGTAACTCCAGTCGATATGCAACCGTTCCAACCTTGGCGAGAATCTTAAAAGGTCCAATATAACGAGGGTTCAACTTTCCCCGTTTGCCGAAACGTATCACACCTTTCCAGGGTGATACTTTTAGCATAACCTTATCCCCAACTTGAAACTCCCATGGCTTACGTCTCTTATCGGCGTAGCTCTTTTGTCGATCACAGGAAGCTTGAATACGATGCTTGATTTGGATGATCTTTTCCGTTGTCTCACAAACAATTTCTGGGCCAGTGAGCTGAGCGTCTCCTACCTCAGCCCAACAGATAGGCGATCGGCATTTACGACCATACAACACCTTAAAAAGTGCAACTTTATTACTTGTATGATAGCTGTTGTTGTAGGAGAACTCTATTAGAGGTAGATGTCTGTCTCATCCCTTCCCGAAGTCCATTACGCACGCTCATAGCATGTCTTCTAATGTTTGGATGGTCCTATCACTTTGAACGTCTGTTTTTGGATGGTATGTTGTACTCATATCCAACTGTGTGCCTAAAGCTTCTTGGAGAGACTGCTAAAACTGAGACGTGAACCTGTCGTCGCGATTGGAGATGATCGAAACCGGCACTCCATGTCTCGAGACTACTTCCTTCAAGTACTGTCTTGTCAGTTTCTCTATTGAGTCATTTTCCCACTTGCCATCTTTGGCAACTTTGTTACAAAGTCCATAGTTATATTCTCCCATTTCCATTGTGGAATCTTTGGTTGTACCAACAAACCGAATGGTTTTTGGTATTCAGCTTTAACTTTTGCACAAGTCATGCACTTACTGACATATGTGGCAATTTTTGCTTTCATGTTGGGCCACCAGTATAGCTTCTGCAAATCTTGGTACATCTTGTCCGATCCAGGGTGGATCGAATACTTTGACTTATGCGACTTGTGCATAATCAAAGCTCTCAAGTTACCAAAACAGGGTATCCAACTCCTATTTTTTAAACATAATGTTTTGTCGGCGCGTGGCTCTAACTTCTTAATCATGCTACAAAAATCTTCTATTTCATAATTCTCTTCCTTTCTCGCCTTAACCTAAGCATTCAAGATCTGCATAGGGAGGTTTAAACCTATTGTCATAACCAAGGCTCGAACTCGTAGCGGCTTAGATCTATTCTTTTAGCTCAACACATCAGCCACCACATTCGCCTTTCCCGGGTGGTAACATAACTCATAGTCGTAGTCACTTAACAGCTCTAACCATCTACGTTGTCTCATGTTCAACTCTTTCTGATCTAGAATATGTTGCAAACTCTTATGATTAGTGAACACAACGCACTTTGTGCCGTAAAGGTAATGTATCCACATCTTGAGAGCGAACACCACAGCTCCCAATTCCAAATCATGTGTCGTGTAGTTTTTCTCATAGATTTTGAGTTGGCGAGATGCATAAGCTATGACTTTCTCCTTCTGCATTAACACTGTGCCTAATCCCTTATGAGAAGCATCACAATATACCATGAAGTTTTCACTTCCTTTGGGCAATGCCAAAATTGGTGCACTACACAACTTTTGCTTCAATGTCTGGAAGGCAGTTTCCTCCTTTTTACCCTAATTGAACTTTACACTTTTCTCAGTCAGCTTCGTCATAGGCTTGGCAATCTTGGAGAAACCTTCGATAAATCGTCGGTAGTAACCGGCAAGACTTAGAAATTGACGAATTTCTATCGGGGTCTGATAAATGCTTAATTGTATATGTAAATTACCTGGGATTTTGCCAAATAAAAGCCAAAATAATGCCAAAAGAATAGAAAAATGTGTGCTTTTGTGTTAAATGTGCAAGAAAGGATAAAAATACAAAAAGAAGCAAAAACGATAAAAAAAACCGACAAAGAAACGAAAGAGACAAGAAAAAGAGTGAAGAAACAGCCAAAGATCAAAGCCGGATCAGCCGACACAGCAAGAAAGGCAGTCAAAGGTCAACATAATGAAGCCAAGGACCATTAGTGACAAGTCTTCAAAGAACAAGGGCTTATTTGGAAGTTTTATATACAAGGGACCAAGATTGCAAAATAAGGAAAGATGTTTATAAAAGAAGAAAAAGAAGAAGGAAAACACAAGGGCTGAAATTGCAATTTCAAAACCTCTTTTTACACTAGAAAAGGCGGGTGCAATCGCAGGGACCAATTGTGCAAGTTCTCAATAGATTTAAACAGAAAACACGCTTTTATAACAAACCCCTAACCGCCCAACTACTTTTCCTGCCAATTCTCCCTAACAACCCAACTTCGCCAATTCACTACCCTCGCTCCTCTATATTGTTTAAAATCGTTCACAAGCCTTCTCTACATCAAAACGCCCACGTGTAATCCATTGATTGGATCAAACACGTCACTAATCTAATCAAACGGCTACAAATAGCTCACAAATGATCAACGGCTGTGATGGATTGGAAGCTTCATGAAACTTTCCCCTCTCTTCATCTATTCTCTATAAATAGCAGCTATAGGGCTCATTTTTAAGTTGTTGTATTTTGTTTTCGAATTTTCACTTTGAATTTTAGTCGAATTTAAGCTTTTAATTTCAAACTTTTAGCAATCAGCTTAAATCACTTATACTCTGTTCCTTTCCTCTTGTACTTCATCATATTGAGTAATAACATTCATTTCTAAACTTCTTGAGTTCTTTGATTTCAATTTGAAGCTATTTTCATTTAATAAGCTCTCAATAAGCTCATAAGAGCTTATTACTGTTCACAAGCTCAAATTTAGTTTAAACTCTGTTTTTAGACATTCATTTACTCATTTGAATCATTTACATCAAGGATCATGATAACTTGAGGTGTTTTGAGCTCACTTTGGAAGCTTATAGGTAAATAAGCTAACTAGCTTATTGAGCTTAAAGCTCGGGTCTAGAGGCAAGGTGCCATCTAGGAACACTTAAGCTTCTTCACTTGGACAGCTTAAGTGTGAAGACTCTTCAAATCTCAGGTTTCTTTCTTTTAAAGTTCAATTTAGCATTCATAGCTTATAACATAGTGCTTATTACTTAGTTGAATTAGAGCTTAAACTTGTTTCATTGTGATTAGTTAGCTTATAGATATAATTGTTGTTAATATGTTTTAGCTTAAATTCATCTAGACTTTACTTTTTTAAGTTCTGTCATAAATGTTAGTAAAAAGCTATAAGAGAAACTAGTTCATTTTCACTATTAAGCTGTAGCTTTTATAGTTTAAATAGCTTTAGTATGTTAGTATAAGTAAGTGTAGATATAAGGTTTTGAAAATTTAAGTTTTGAAATGAAATTTTATTACACTGTAGTTTAGACAGTCAAAGTTAAGGAGTGTTTGGTTCAAGTTTAATTTGACTCTTAAAGTCAAAGAAATACTGTCAAATCCTTTTACTTAGCTGCATTAGTTCTTAATATCAAGGTTCAAACAGGTTTTAGCAGTTAAAGTTTAGTTTTTAAAAGTTTAGAGCTTAAAAATTTGCATCTAGCACCAGGGCAAATTTCAGCTGTAAGAAGTTTAGATTTTAGATTCTTAAAAGCAACTTAGAGTTCAAAGGTGTTTTGTGTTTGCTTAAGTACATTTAGTAAAGAGTTAGTTCTCAAATTTTAACCTGCATTTGATCACTAGGTAAAGTGCATCAGCAATAGATTGCATCAGCAACATTTCTTAAATAGCAGAATTGAGTTTTGGTCTATTTCATTTTTGAATTTTTCATTTCCATGAGAAACTTTGGAAATCCTTTTATCTAGGTTGAATAGAGGTAGTTAGGGGTAGCTAATTGTCAAAATTTCAGCATCTAAGGTTTAGAGATAAGCAGTTTAGCTTATTTGAAAAAAGCATTCTCAGAAATAAGCAAAAACTAGCACTTTTTAGTATCAATTTTCTTGTTATTCTAGTTTAACAATAGCTTATTTCTTTTCAAATACCTTTAGTGTACATCTTAAGTCACAACTAGCATCTTTTAGTTTCAAATTTCATCAAGTAATAAGCTAGAAATAAGCCAAAATCCAAAAAGTTTAGGAAAAGCCAAGTTACTGTGACAGATTTCAAAAAGCTTATTTTCTAGCTTATTTAGTTGTTAAAAGTAGAAAGTCCCTTTGTTAAAGTTATAGAGATTAAGCTCTTTAATAAGTTTGTAGTTTTAAGTTTTAGCTGAATCTCACTTTTTCAATAAGCAAAAATAAGCTAGTATCGTAGGGTCTGTTTAGTTCTTTTCTCAAAGTTTAGGGGAACCCATTTATTCTATAGTGTAAAATCTAGAAAGATTGCCCGCTTACCCTTTACTTTCCCCTTTTACAATTTCTACCCTAGAGTTTTCGAAAATAAAAAAAGGGGGAAGAGTTCCGGGTGAGCAAGACTCGAACCCGTGACCTCTCGATACAAACCCCCTTTTATTAAAATTAAGTGTACATTAGTTCATAAAAAATTAGGGCTTTTCATTCCATAAATTCTGCAAATTTGTAGTTCTAAAAACAATTTTTTCAATTTATTTTTACCATTAAATTGTATTTCTAGGATTAAAATTTTGTTTATGTGAATTTCTTGATCTTAGGAAAACATCTAAAATAGTTAAACAGTTTGAAAATTAAAAAAAATAATTTAGAAAATTTTCTTTTTTAAATCTGTATTTTTGAAAAATAAAAACAAAAATTTTAGTGTCTTAATTTTTAGAAATAGTTTATTTTGATTTTAATTCATTAAACTTTGAAAAATCATAATAAAATCCAAAATAGCTTAATAAATTCCAATTCTTTTTCCTTAAATTTTCTTTTTTAATAATTTGTGATTCTTTAGGTTTAAAATTTGTTAAAAGTTGTGTTTTAGATTTTAAATTTCAGTTTTTAGCTCGGCATTTTTACGTTTTGTACATTTTAAATTATCGTGCTAATCATTGTTTTTAATCGTGCTTTTACATTTTTTAGTATAACTAAAGTTTCATAATTCCTTTCTATTCTAAACTAGAATCCGAATTATTCCTAATTTTCAATTCACGATTTCGTGGGGACACGACCCGGGACAAAGTACTTCCCGGTTAAAAATATACAAATTGCGTGTTTTCTTTAGTGAGGATTTTTACTCTTATATTTCTCTTGGTTGAGAAGTAAGAAACATTCGATAAATCGTCGGTAGTAACCGGCAAGACCTAGAAATTGACGAATTTCTATCGGGGTCTTGGGTGATTCCCACTCCTTGATTGACTCAATCTTCGCAAGATCAACATAAATGCCTTCACTATCGATTACGTGTCTAAGAAATTATACCTTCGATAGCCAAAAGTCGCACTTCTAGAACTTGGCGTACAATTCTTCCTTCTTGAGCAACTCTAAAATTAGTCTAAGATGTGCATCATGTTCTTCCTTGGTCTTAGAATAGATCAGGATGTCATCGATGAACATGATCACAAATTTATCTAAGTACGGTCTGCATACCCTGTTCATCAAGTCCATGAATACTACTGGCGTGTTAGTCAACCCAAAAGGCATCACTTGGAACTCGTAGTGACCATAGCGGGTCCTAAACACCGTCTTTGGAATATCCTCGTCACGAACTCTAAGTTGGTGATAACCAGACCTCAAGTCGATCTTTGAGTACACACTTGATCCTTGCAACTAATCAAACAAGTCATCGATTCTCGGAAGTGGGTATCGATTCTTCACAGTAAGCTTGTTAAGTTCACGGTAGTCCATACACATCCAAAAAAAGCCGTCTTTCTTTTTGACAAACAAAACCGGAGCTCCCCAGGGTGAGGAACTTGGTCTTATAAACCCCTTGTCAGAAAGTTCTTGTAGTTGAGTAGACAATTCTTCCATTTTCGACCGTAATAATCTATACAGGGCTCGGGCTACGGGTGCAGCTCCTGGGACTAAGTCGATTAGGAATTCAACTTGTCGTACTGGTGGTAATCCAGGTAATTCTTTAGGAAAGACCTCTAGAAAGTCCCGTACAGTCGGTACGTCTTCGAGTCGCTTCTCATTCGACTCATTTTTGTTTTCTTTCATCGTAACCTGCGCCAGAAATAGTTGACAACCTTTCTCCATATACTTCTGGGCCTTTACACACGATATAATTCTCAACGTTGATTTTCTTCTTCTCGTCACTTTTGTATCCTTGATCGATCATAATTTTGTTTCCGTAAGGAATACGCACTATCTTCTTGTCATAAACAATCACTGCATGATTCTTTGCTAACCAATCCATGCCGATGATAACGTTGAAACTACCCAATTCTATAGGCATCAGGTCAATATTAAATGGATGTCCTAATAGTCCTAATGTATAACCTCTAATGTCTAAGGCAGAGGGAATAATATCTAACTGCATACTAAAAGTATTTGATAAGAGACTCCTCTCGGCACCCGAGTCAAATAACATATAAGCATGATGATTGTTGAGAAGGAAGGTACCCGTGACAGTGTTGGAACCCGGGTTAGCGTCACCTCCTCTTAGGACATAATCTTTGCCTCTTTCATCAGGAACTCTTGCTTTGTCCCCACGGTTTTGGTTCTTGACTTTAGGACAATCCTTCTGGTAATGTCCTGGTGCTCCACACTCAAAACAAGTTACATCCCTCTGATTCACCATTTAACCTCTCTAGGTAGAAGTAGTGGAACTGGTAACCTTACAATTCCGAGTCAAATGTCCAATCTTGTTACACTTCTCGCATCTCGCAGTGCAAGGGCCTTCATGATGAAGCTTACACTTATTGTAGAAGGGCAAAGTACCTTCATACTCCTTCTTCTTATTGTTACCAGCCATATAGGGTCTAGCAACATTCTGACCTCCAGTATTATGTCATTTGAATAGTGGTTTCTACCCACGGTTGCCTCTATGGTTGGTGTCAAATCTCCTCTTGTTCTCTGCGTTCCTCGCAGCATAGCCTTTCAACTTCTTATCCATCAAGTTGTTGGCGATTTGAACGGCATCCTGTAGTCTTGTGGGTGCGGCAACAATCACATTCCCTTGGATATTATCGGGGAGACCTCCAATGAATTTCTCCACCCAATCCTCTTCCTCGGGGACCATTTTGGTACACATCATGGTAAGCTCTTGGAACCTTTGAGTGTAAGTAGCCATGTCATTGTTTTTCATTGACAAATTCCACAACTCAGTTTCCATCTTTTGGATCTTATTTCTCGGGCAGTACACTTCAGTCATCAGCTTCATCAGCTCTTTCCATGACAAAGTATATGCAACATTAGTTCTGATGGTTCTCTTGTGAGAGTTCCACCAGGTTAATGCACTGTCGAGTATGGTGCATGTATCATACTTCACTTGAAATCTCTCCGGACAGTTGCTGATGTGAAACACAGTTTCCATCTTTTCACTCCACCTTATCAAACCAACCATACCTTCTGTTTCTTTAAAGCTCAGTGGTTGACATTTCATGAAGTCTTGGTAAGTACATTCACGAGCAACAGGCCTAATGCCTCTTCTATTCACATTCTGATTCTCATTACCGTCACCGTTGTCGCCTCCGTTGTTTCCATGTCCAGTACCATTTCCATTTCCATTTGCATTACGATTTCCATTTCTATTTCCATTATCATTTCTATTTCCATTATCATTCCTATTACCATTTCCATTTCCATCTCCTCCTCCATTGTCATTCCTATTCCTGAGTTCAAGATCTTGATTAGCTCGGCGAGCCTCTAGAGCTGCGTCCATATGTTGGTTGATCATTTCTTCAATTGCGGCGTGGGTCATTTCGGAATGAGTGTTAGTCATTGTTCTACATCACAAGACACAACACATTGTGAGATTTTGAAATGAATACATGACTATTTGATAACGATAATTTAATACATGCTATAAAATAAAATATAATTGCAACACGTTTGCTAGAATGAATAATTAACAATATATATAAATAAGTGAGAGAATCAAAACAAGCTTTTCATTTCATAAATAAAAGCATAGTTTGATTATAACAAAATCCAAAATAGGTACATGATCCACAATTATTTACTGCTAACATCTAGACCTAGCCATCAGTCTAGTGTCCTACATGATCATGGTACTACTAGTCTAAAGGCGAAAACCAAAACACCTCTCAAGATACGACTCCAACCTCCTAAGTCTCCCTCGAGTATCATCACAGTCCCTACGAACTTGATGAAATTCCTCCTGTGAAAGAGACACATGAAGATGAAGACTGTTCACTCGATCCCTATCAATATCCAACATAGCATGAACCTTGAGGTTCTCCAACCTCAAGCTATATATCCTCTCGGCCATCCTAGCTCTGTCTCTACTAGCTACCAACTGATCGGTCTCCAACCGGCTCTGAACAGTCTCAATCTCAACAATCTTATCAATATAAACCTCAGACATATAAAGGTAAAAGTCACGCACAACATTATCCAAGTCAATCGATATCTCCTCGAATGACCTAACAATGCCATCTCTAGTGCCAGAAGAACCATAAGAATCCTCTCCAACAAGCTCTACAATCTCCTCCTCAACTAACGGTGCTGACCTCGGGTTGATACCTACCTCAACCATATCTCTAGCACTGGTGTCAGCCTCATGCTCCTCTATGTCATCCCTGACATCCCTAGGATCAATCTCAACACGATCTCTAACATCATCCCTATCACCAATACCCAACTCCATATCAACCTCAGTCTCTATAGGATCAATCTCGATATCCTCCTCCATGCTAGCCTCCGTTGCGTATGAATCTTCGAACCTCTTACAAGGTGGTAAAAGATCAACACGAATAGGAGCTAACGATCCCGAGACTGGTGTAGATGATGGTACAGAATCATTCGGGGACCTACATCTCTTGCGAGATGGTCCAGTAGAATGTGAGATGAATGTAGTGGTCTCTTAGATGAATCTCCTGCTGATGACTCTAATGTAGTCGGTGGATAAAAAGTAGATAATGGAGTAGCTCACCAATGACAAAATGCCTCACTACGTCATGGTGCTCTCACCGATGGATAACCCAATCTAGGTGATACAACTCTAGCCAAAGATCCAGAATGAGCCTGATCTGGTGCATCTAAACCCGAAGAATGAACTGGTGAAGAATCCGAAGATGAACTAAAAAAAGATGGGCGGTGGTCTGAATAACGAGGAGATACATGCCTCCATGCTAATCTACGAGCTGGTAAAGGTACAACCCTCTTCCTTGTAGTCATAACCTTCTGTGGCTCGTTAGGATGGGTACGGTAAGGTCGACGTAAAGGAATAGCCTCCCCGGGTCGGATCAGAATAGCTGCTCATTGACGAGTCCTGGGTGGGGCAGTAACAGGAGCAATAGGGAAATATGATGGTGATGATGAATGTGCTACTACCCTGCTCCTCCAATGAGTAATGATAGTAACATAAGGGTCCTGCGATGGCGGCCCATCAGAAGAATCAGAAGCCTCAGGAGAATCGGTGTATAAGAAAGGTGAAGTAGCTCGTAATGGGGTAATGTACTCTGGAGAATCCATCTCATCAGATGAATCAGAATCAGAATCCGAATAAGGAACCAAGCAACACAATCTAGTGGGTGAAGCGACAAGAGTCGTCTCAACCACAGGAGCGGCAAATGAAATAACAGGAGCAATAGCAGGAGTCTCTGGAGCAATCACAAAAGTAGAAGGAATAATAGTGGGAATATCACCAAAAAGAGTAACCCGAGAGGGCGGTGATCCCACACTCTCATCCAAAGAATCAGAAGAAATAGCAATAACTAAAGCTGCCATGATCTGCACAAGCAAAAGTTTATATAAATCCCCTTTATATGAAACTATGCATGGCATAAGGAAATGACGAAATGAATGGCAAGGTAAATATGGCAATATATATAATAGTCTTAGGTATATATAAAAATATTATATATATATATATATATATATATATATATATATATATATATATATATATATATATATATATATATAAATATATATATATATTATAGCGCGGTAGAATAACACATAAGCATAAATAAAGGCATATAGGATCACATACTGGTTATAGACCAAACCTAGTATAACTACATAGTTCTCTATAACCTTGGCTCTGATTACCAATCTGTCACACCCTTAGACGGGGCCTAGACGGAATACGTGTCTAAGGGCGTGGCGTCATAACAATCCGAACATAAAGCAATAAAGAACAACTACTAATCATGGACGTTTAAAAAAAAGTTATACCCGTTGTATAAGAAAATATTAATTAAGTTTTACAACCAATAATATTTAAGTTAAATGTAGCGGAAGTATAATAAAGTTTTGATAATGACAACGAGTAAATAATAGACAAGTCTTGAAATTGGCGAAGTCACATAGCACATAGACTCTATTTAGCATCAAGAATCAATCCAAGCTAAGCACCTGAGAAAGATGTTTAAAACGTCAACATAATGTTGGTGAATTCATAGGTTTAAGTTAATGCAAGAGTGGACCACAAGATTTCAAAACGTATGCGACTATTATAACAGATACATCATCACATAAAAGGTTTTTACTATTGCGCTAAGCTCATGACACTGAAGCTAATAATCAACAGGGCATATTACATCCTGCCACATAGTATTCCTGCCCTTAACCGGTGTCCCAAACCAAAGACTACCATAACGCACAATCGACATGACATATATCTATTTATTCTTGGCAAACTCAAACAGTAAGCGCTACTCACCCGGATAGGGATAATTAGTCCCTATAGATCTATTTATTTACTCGCGCTCCCTCAACCGGTCCTCTGGTCGAGAAATTAACAGTTCATGATAATTTGGACAGTAGTAGGTTTGTAAGCAAACTTAGGCAACACATAAACATGTAAAACTCGCGTAAAGAACTTGTGTCTAATTTAAAAAGTAAACAATGTTTCTCACCCCAAAGTAAAAAGCATTTTTAAATCGGTAAAAATGTAGGGCTATGAACTCACCTTAACAAGGATGAGCAATAATCACAACAAATGATGATGATATAAGGAGGTCTAGCCGCGACCTAGATTAAATATGGGTATGACTTAGCATTCGACAAAGTAAACAAGTAAAGCATCTATGTTCATCATTTAAAGCATCTAAGTGTGTTTGCGTTTTAGTAATAAAAGACATAGAAAAATTTACAACATCTCTGTTAAATCCCGACACTTGTAAAAAGTTACTATTTAAAGAAACCTTCCCTTTTAGGGAAGTTTTTAGTTTCAAAACATTAATATCGTCCCCTACATTTGTTAAGTTTCCATATTCTCAAAACGCACTAACTAGCATTAATCGCTTAACTTCCTTGTTCGTTTCGCTAACTTTTTACCAAACTTACTCTTTTTAGTAACTTTATTTCTTTTCCTAAAATATGTTAACGACATTTTTAAATGATACTAATCAATAGGCATGTGTTACTATATGTTTCGCTAGTGTTTAGAAGGTCCAAAAATGTCCGAAAATGTACGAAAACCTATTTTACATTTCACATCAGCCCACTATTCATTTAGTTTTGCCGAAAATATTTAAAGTTTCATTTGGCTATAACTTAGCCGTTTTATGTCCGATTTTAAAGTGAGATATGTGTAAAACTATCTATTCGAAACAAGCTCTTCAAAAACTACTTTTACGCCTAATGAAAACATTTTTAGGTCGCTCAAAACCTCAAAACAAATTCGGGACAGCAAGCACTTTTTGTCGAAAACGCAACCAAGATCCACCCAAACTTCACAATAGTGCCTAGTCTAACCTAATCTCCGTTCACAACTAATCCACCACAAAACCACATCCTAAACTAACATAATCCCATCATTTCTATTGTTGCAACACTCATCCCACTCTCATCTTACCAAGAACATAATAATAACATCAACATAAAAGTTTTTGTCATAAGACTTCCAATATATTTTTAAAATGAACAAAAATAACTTGTACTTTCTTTTGTAAAATCACCACAAACACTTGGTTCTTTAGATATGAACATAGATCTATAAAGATAATAGATGAAACCAAGCAAAGATCAAGAAAAACTTACAAATCAAGAAGAGTAAGTAGTGAATACACAAGATCTATACCCAAGAACTATAGATCTATGAAAACCCCAAATAATCTTGCAAACCCTAATTTTATAAATCTTGAAATCCCTTGAAAAACAACCAACCAATACTTGGATCTACCTTAGAAACTCTTAGAAATAAACTTAGAATGATTGGATCTTGATAGAAATCAAAAGTTATGAGTGTGTTTGTGTATGGGTTTGGTGTCGTAAGCAAAGAGGGAGAGGAAGAGAGATATGTGTTTTTGTTTGTGACTTGGAAATGAAATGAACCCTAGGTGTAAGATATAACGTGGTATTTATAGGCCATGGATTACGGTTTTAGGGTAAATGGTGCACACATATGACCAACACACACCAAAGGGGCGTGCCCTTGTGGTTTCGGCCAAACTAGGGTCACAAGGACCATTTTGGTTCAAAAATTTGGTCCATGGTTCCTATAATATCACAACTTTGAATTTTTCCATGTCAAATGGTCCAAGCTTGCATGTGATGTGTAAGAGATGGCATGCATGCAAGTCTCTAGGCAACAAGATGTCATTTTCCTTCACATGCATGCCAAGAATTCAAATATTTGAGTTAGTGGAGCTTAAATGGTTTAATTTCAAGTGTATGGTGACATTGTGGTGGTTTTAGGCGTCCACATGCATATGGGGAGGGGTATGAACGAAATTTTTGGACTTAGGGTATAAGATTATCGATAACTTGAATTTACACGAAAAGATTTCGAGTTTCCGGGGTTCCGTTTGGTTAAAAAAGCAAAAAACGCAATTTAAGAGATAAAACCATGAAATTAATATCGGGAGTGATTAAAAATCACGAAATACTAAGAAAAGTTAAAATATCTCATATAAGGCCTAAATTAATTAATAATCGATGTCGGGACGCGCCCGATGACGTTTTTCAGTTTTACGCGGTTTAACTTCCCAGTAAACTATCAGATTAAAACGTAACGTATAAAATTCAAAATAAATGATCGGAATGGGTCAGAATACTAATCGGGAATTTACGAGGTGTGACAGAGTGCATAATTAGGCCCTTCCTCTTTTTGGTCACTCCAATCATATCCACCAAGACCATCACATGACACCAAAGCTGTGGAAGTAGATGTTTCCTTAGGCACACTCCTTCTTGAGCTTTCCTTGTTCTTGTTGTTTTAATTTCTTAGAGCTCTGCACTCCCTTGCAAAATGTCCCATCTTGTGGCAGTTGTAGCACTCCACTTTGGACTTATCAAAACTAATAGTTTCATTACCATTAATAGTAAGCTTCCTTCATGTATTCTTCAAAAACCTTCTAGCCCTCATAGTCAACATGGCCATTTGCCATCTCAAATCCATCTCTTCTATGTTATCAAGATGGATTTATTAAAAGTCCTTATGTGCAAGTTGAGGACTATTTGGTTGACTAGAAAAGAATGAATAAATAACAGCATTACTCAAGTTATCAATATTTGTAAAGTAAGCAGTATTAACTTGAGTGCTAGCTATAGTAACTTAATGAGAAGCATTAAGTGCTTTATTAGAGCTGCTAGTATTGTTATTTAAAGAGGACAAAAAAGCCATGTTCTGTGTGCTTATATTTGAGCTAGACACCCCTTTGACTTCTGTTTCATACACCTTGAGGTTTTTATAGAGATCATCCATGCTTATTGTATCGAAATCAGCTTTATTCCTCCATACAACAGTATGTGTGTTCCACTCAAGTGACAAGCTTCTTAATAACTTTTGATTAATATCTTCTTGTGAAAGCTTTTCATCTAAAATCTCTAACTGACTCACAAGATTTTGAAGCCTATTAAAGGTTTGATCAAGCATCTCTAAGCTTGGAGCAGTGAAGTTTTCATATTGCTGCTTTAAGAGATTTCTTTGAGTCTTCTTAGTTGTTGTATTCCCACCAAATCTCTTTTCTACAGCTTCCAGCAGCAGCTTAGCATCCTTTATAGAGTTAAACTTTAACTGATGTTCATTAGGAATGCCCATCATTAAAGTACTTCTAGCCTTTACTTCTAATCTTCTTTGAGCCTTATCTTCAGTAGATGTAATAGGCATCACTGTCATGACACCTTCTACTATTTGTGTTTTTGGCAAGGTTGCATCATTTTCTATGACTTTCCACAGTGCATAGTCTATCATCTGGATGTATTGTTTAATCCTCATCCTCCATAACTCAAACTCACCAGGCTTGATCATGGGAACTTTGGATGCAGCCACCATGTGTGCAGAATATTGATCCCTATCTTCTAGGAAAGTTTCTCAAAGCAACAAGCTCTGATACCACTTGTTGATCCCACTTCAATAGATCTTTAACTCCTTATGCTTGTTAAGGTTTAGTTATGCTAGATAAATCCAACACAACTATAGTAGAAACTTTATTGAATATATTAAAGATTATGTGAAATCTAATCTTTAATCAATAAGAAGAATTCTTGATGAAACAGTAACACACAAGTAAACACAATAAGCTTCAATATATTAATATGAATACTCTCAATAGTATTAGGGTTACAAACCTTGAAGCTAAGAACATATGACTCGTTAAATTTTTCTTTTTCTACATCAAACTCTATGCCTTAGGACCTTCTTTTATAAACCAAGGATTCCTAGTTGATTTACAATATATTCCTAAGACTTAAAATATTCTCTATGATCTATTTTATAAATAACTAATACTTATCATGTAAGTAATCTTGATCTCCAAAGAATCTTTATCCTTTCTTCTGTCTTTATCCTTTCTCTAACAGTAGAAACTCTTTTAGCAGTCTTAATCATTGAGCAGTAGTAACTTATACACCAGCAACATTAACTTTTGTACTAGCAATAGTAACTACTTAGCATATTTTCTAGTCTTTATCTTTGAGCAGTCTTAACTTCCACTAGCAGTAGTAACTTCCTTTAGCAGTAGTAACTATGTACTGACAGTTGTAACTTCGCCAGCAGTCTTAAACACTTAGAATAATTTTCATTGAAATTCTCTAGTAGCACTAACTTTGACTGAGCAACATTAACATCAATAAGAGCAGCAGTAACTCCAAACAGCATCAAGAAGGCTTTTAATCCTAACAGTTAACATATTTGGTATACCATATCTATAAATGTTTTTTTAAACAGTTTATTGAATCAATTTATGTTGAAATCATGATGAGTTTCTTTTTAAATTGATCTTCTAGTTTGTTTATTACCTATGTTATTGTTTAACTCTAGATTTATTGAAACTAAAATTTAATTTCTTTGAATCAAATTTGGTACAAGTTTATATTTACCAAGTCTATTTATTAGATGCTGAAAATTCTTTTAATAGTAACCACGAGATTTTGTTAGGTAGCGTTTGGTTAAAAGCTGAATGTGACACATGAGGTGCATGCGCTTGATTTAAACCCCGACACGTGAGATGCACGTAAGGTGAATGTGTTCTTTCACATTGGGCTCTAACTGAATTTGGCACCCAAATTCCATTTTAAATATTTGTTATTCATTTCCATTTCAGTTTAGCTAATTCAATTACCGTAACTGTTCAGTTACAATCTTTCACAAATCAATAAAAGCTACATTTCAATCTTGATTCTTATTTGGATAGAACCTTCCATTTGGATAGATCCTTCTGACAACTTCGAGTAATAATGGTTGCAACCTATCAAGTTGCTACCTATTAATTGGTCAAACAAAGAAATAACATATGGATACACTACAAAAAAATTGTCATCTAGTGACACATAAAAAAATGTCACAAAAAGTCAAAAAAATGTCAATAAAAGTAAAAAAAAATGTGTTATCAAAAGTATAAATGAAGTGTCACTAAAGCTTTTATATGTTTCTCCCACACTTAAAAAAGTGTAGTAGAAGTTTATTAGGTAAAATTATATTTATTAATGACACAATAAAAATGCGAATACATATTTTTCTTGACTTTCATGACACATTTTGTTTACAAAATGTTTCTTTAAATCTCAAAATTTAAGGTTTTTGCCCATACTTTTTGAAAAGTATCATTAAAATGTTAGATGCCAATTTACAATTTTTTTAACCATAGTCGAATGCAGTGAACTGCTTAAAAAACTCGAGAACGAGGATCATTATAAACTTCCACCTTTAATAAAAGAGGAAATGTTGACTTTATTATATACAACATTGTCTCAGATGAAAAACCTCTCAATATAATACCAAGCGTAACTACCAGAACATCTCACACATCAACCAGCGTAACCAACAAACGCAACCAACAAAGACATCCATATCTCAACACCACCAGACACAAGAAATCTGAAGCCTTCAGACTAAAATCAACATATCAAGCAACCAAAACACAAATAACAAAAAGGATTTTCTTCCAAAAACACGCAAAAGTGACAAATACGCTTAATACAAAGAAGCAAAAACATGCCACTCCACCAACCAAAGGAATAGGGAAATGATCACCATGTAAATCATCACGAATTAACAACCTCTATTACAAGCACACATAAACACTTTAGTTGCACGCACTTAACATCCAAATAAACCTAATATGCAGGTGACATCTGTTCAAATAAGCAATAGCTTGCTTATAATATGATCTAAATAAGTCATTATGCAAGTGTTCTTATTCTTTGGTTTCTAGTATTTGTAGTTTTGTAGGTTTAAATTTTGAGTGGCCAAAGGTGTTATCTTAAAACTTGCTATGGATACTTCTTCTTAAATATTAAAGTCTGCTAATAGTTGGAGGGCTAATTTGGAACTTCTGTGGCTATATAAAGAATAGAAAAGGGGCTCAGTTAGATATACGATCATATGATCAAACCCTAATCTCTCCCAATTCACTTTCTAATCATTCTCATATTATCTTGTAATCGTTTGATTATTATCTTTTAGATAATAATTTGATCTCACAGATTGGTTGTTTGATTAATAAAAGGTCTTGTTATTGTTTTTGATATCATTGCACATGGTATCAGATTAATAGGCTATTTATTCAATCGATTTCTGGTGATATTCTTATTGGATTAAAAAATTAGGGTTTAAATCTAAAACCCTAAATTTTGGGGATACTTCTGTGAGTTGATCATTGGATCTGATTTATTTTTCCTTTGACTAAGTAAATCAAAGGAAGGGATAAGGTGTTTCGAATCTTAATTGTTCTTTGACTAAGTGAATAAAATACAATTAAGACTCTCATTCTTCTGCTACAATATATGCTCTATAACACCTCTCTTTTATTTTCTTGCATCTCTTATTTTATGATCTTTCAATTATGAGTGCTTGGTCTGCCGTTGATCTGCCACTATAAGTGGTGTGAAAGCCTGGGAACTATCTTCCTTTCTCTTATCTTTATAATCTGTTCTTTCTACTTATTTAATAATGGCTGTTGATGATGTTATTAATTCTGTTGCTGGTCATTCTTCTGATCTTAATCTATCATTTGGTGATCCTATTTATTTGCATCCTCATGATACTAGTGGATCACCTATTGTGACTATAAAGTTAACTAGAACTAAAAATTATAAAATGTGGAGTATAGCCAAGACTTTTGCCTTAAGAAACCATAACAAACTTGGCTTTATTGATGGAACTTGTAAAAGAGAAACTGATAATCCCAGTTGTGCTAATCAGTGGGATATGTGTAACTCTGTTGTTGTTACATGGATTCTTAATTCTATAAGTTCTAATCTATTTATTGGTGCCATATATGCTAAAACTGCTTCTAAGATGTGGAATGATCTGAAAGAAACCTATGATAAGGTTGATGGCTCTGCTGTGTTTAATTTGCATAAAAGTATAAACTCATTAAATCAAAATAATGCCCCCTTGCTGAATACTATAATAATTTGAACTCTTTGTGGAAACAATTTGATGCTATGGTTAGTCTGCCTCCTTGTACTTGTGATGCTGCCAAACACTTTGACCAACATAATCGACTTATTAAGTTGATGCAGTTTCTCATGGGTTTAGATGAGAGCTACTTGGCCATTAGAAGTAACCTTCTTACTAGAGAACCTTTACCAAGTGTTAAAACTGCGTTTTCTATGATAAGTGGTAAAGAGTCTTATAAGAATATCTCTTCTGTTGGGACCACTAAACCTGCAGCAACTACAATTATGGCCAAAACTGTTGACAATAATAAGAAGAGGTTTAATAACAATAACAACCATAAAGGGTCTGGTAATACCAATCCTAATAACAGGGGGCCTTATCCTAATCTGAAATGCACCAATTGCAATAAAATTGGCCATACTATGGATAAATGCTTTGAAATTGTTAGATATCCTACTGGTTATGTTAAAAAGGATTTTAATTCTAATTCTAGACCTGTGTCTAGCAATAATGCTTCTACTGATCTTTATTCTAATGGTGTGAGTAGCAATAATGCTACTACTAGCAACTCTCCTGTTTCCCTTTCTAGTGAACAGTTAGCAAGACTCATGAATCTTTTGAATTAAAATGGTGTTTCTACTGCTAATGCCAATATGGCAAGTAAAAACTTTATGAATATTAAGGGAACCTTTTTTAATGGCACTGTCAAATTTAATTTAAATTTTAAAAGGTTTTTTTTAATGGAAACATAGACTTTATCATTAGAAATATAAGTGTGGGTTGGACTGTTGATTTAGGGGAAAATCAACATATGATAGTTTCTGTAATTTTTTTATCAAATGTTATTGATGTTTCAAAACCTGGGATTTACTGTTGGGCATCCTAATGGAACTCAAGCTTTAATTACTAAAATTAGAGATTTGAAAATAAACAATGAAGTAACCTTATATCATGTTCTTGTGGTACCTAAGTACACTGTCAGTCTTCTATCTATTCATAAACTTTTAAGAGAGAGAAAGTTGTTTGTTGTTTTTGATGAGAGTAACTGTTATGTCAAACCATGCCAAAGCGGAAACACGAGGCGTAACATCATGGGTATCATCACAACATAATGGTGTCAATAATAGAGAGAACTATGATGCATTAAAATACCTAACACAAGAAAAATAGGTCTTGTATTGAGGTAAAAGAGTCACTCCAATAACAAGATATAAACAAAATATCCCAAAACCTAAAACATTCAATCAACATTCAAACAAAGTACGATATGAAAACTAGGAGATAAACTCTACATGCATGCCTACGGTCTCACTAGACAAGCTTCCTAACTTCACTTTCCTCAAAATGCTCACCTAAAAATGATGCTTAAAACATCAACAAATATGTTGGTGAGAGTCATAGGTTTTAGACACGCAATTAAACTCGTTTTTACTATGATTAACAAAACAAGGAAAGACAATATTGGACTATCATGACCCTATGCTAGCATGAAACAAAATCAAATCAATATATTCACAAACTAGGTAGGTGTACCCATCTGATCCAATAACACACTAGGTAGGCGTACCCATCCGATCCATAAACATATCCAAAACTGAGTAGGCGTACTCATCCGATCCTAAATCGATACCATAAGTATCACTGCGTAGGCATACTCATTCAATCCCAATCAATATCACAAATCACACTGAGTAGGCGTATGCATCCGATCCCAAATAACACATGTAACACATAGTTATATAATAGTCATGTAATGTCCATACGCAATTAAAACACATAATCACAACAATGAAACATTTCAAAACATTTGCATCATTTCCATCCCAATTTAAAAAACAAAAGAATGGGACTATGAAACTCACCTGATGCACAGCTACTTCACAAAATCCTCGCAATCAACTAAACACAAGTAAAACACATGTTACACGCGATTAGGCTAAGTGCCCAAGACGATGTAACAATCAATTGACGGACTACTATGTCTATATTATGATTATAAACTCTTTACCACACTTTCCATACATTACTTATACCCTAATACTCTTAAATCCCTTATTCGAGTTTTCCAGCTTTTTGGTAGAATTTGGTAGTCACTTCATGACTACAAATAAAATACTAAATCATCAAATTGACTTTCCCTACTGAAATTCTTACCTTCCCAATAGGTTATGAACTACTTTGATTTTTTAGAAAAAATAATATTGAGCTAAACTATTTTATAAAAATTCAACATCACAATGTACTCAATCGACTATCAAAAAGTTTGGCTTGATCAGACCCATTTAAACACTTAGGGAGATTCTATAAAAATTCTAGAAAATCATAAACATCATGAACTTGCTAGAGTAGTGTTGGGATTCTTGATTTGATGAGACAAAATAAATAAAAGAATGAAACAAAATGACTAAAATTGTAATTACAGAAATCTTCAAGTTGGTGGAGCACATGAAGATAAAGATGAAGATATTAGAAGATCTCCTTATTAAGATAAAGATACAGAAGATATTAGAAGATATTCTTAAATGTTTTAAAGATATTGTTTGTTCTTATCTTCTTATGTAAGCCTTGATATCTCTAGTATATAAATAGATATCAGGCATATGGTTTTAGACATCCATCCATAGAAACATCGACTGATGAGAGTCGAATAGTAAAGGTATGTGTATACACTATAGTTAGTAGTTAGTAGTTAGTAACCCCAAGTTATATTTGGGGTAATAGGGAAACGTTCAATGAAAACTTTGTTCAATAACAATTGTCGTTGTTTAATTCCGCTGTGCATATTCAATCATTGTTATTGTTCATCATAGTTATATAAAGATCTAACCCATCTTGAGCTAAAATGATCTTATCAATTGATATTAGAGACACGTAGCTCTCAATCTAGGATCTATACAAGGTTTTTGGAGTTGTGTTCTTAATGAAAAAGAAGAGACGAGTTTCTGTTTGATGTATTTGTGATTTTGGTGAAGTTTAGGGTTTTTGTGACACTTAAAAGACGAATATGATTTTTCTTTGATATATGTCGATTTTGGTGAATGTTATGGTTTATTCACAAAACCCTAATTCGTGACTACATGAAGGTTTGCAGGAACATATATTTTTATTCGTTCTTTTATAGCAACAAGATCTCAGCAAGGAAGGAGTATACATGTGATCAGGTTACATATCTTCACAGTTGATGATAAAAGTTAGGATCAAAACCCTAATTCACCATGATCATGCTTCTGATAGAAGCAGTTGCTCGACATCATCTTAAAGGTATAACTCCTTCATACTGCCAATACATGCCAAGTCATACTCGTTATTGATGATGTCCATGAAAACTTAGTACTGCTTACTTGTACTTTGTTTCTACTGCATGTTCATCGTTATACTGCTTGGTTTTATGATCAAACGAGGTGCAACAAGAGATCGACTAAGCTACTAGTGAAAATACTATGGTTCGTTTATACTTTAAGCTGCCAATGAAGACTTAATACTGCTTGGTTATACTTACTGCTGCTAAAGAAAATCCAAGGTATTACTTGTTTGTATTGCTACTGCTTGTTGTTTGGTTAATACTGCTCACGTTTGAGTTAGTACTCATTGATTTTTAATACTTATACTTGGTGATTTATGATGCTCAAAGAAAAGATTTAGTATTACTCGCTGTTAGTTTGTACTGCTTGAATTAGTGACGACTTACCAACAGATTAGTGACACTTGCAATGTCACTAAAGCTATGGGAGGAAGGAGTACTTCAATTTGTGATGCATTAGCGACAACTTAGTGACAGAAAAAAGTGTCACAAATAGCATGGGAGGAAGGAGTAACTGAAATTGTGACAGATTAGCAATAGTTTAGCGATAGATAATTTGTCACTAACAGAATGGGAGGAAGGAGAATGCCAGTGACAGATTAGTGACAACTTTGTGATAGAAAAAGTGTTGCTAATTGATAATTTGTTAGTACTGCTTCTTTATTTTAATACTGTTCGAGGTACTACTTTCGTTTGGTTATGTTTTTGAGGGTATACGTGTATTATCAAATGGAGCATCTGTTTAATTGTATTATGAACGTGGCCAAATGATATTTTAAAGGAAATGGTAGACTCGACAAAGTTTAAACTGATGAAAATAGGCTTGATATCAAAAGTTAAAATAGGCTTACCGCATGGAATTAGGCCAAGTTACTTTCTTAATAATGTTGGACTGAATTACTTGGTCGAATGGTTTAAACAATTAGGATTTGATATTCACCATATGTGATTGTGATGGAATATGGACTGATGCTTCAGGAAATATAATTGGGCAGATTAAAATTGAGCAGATTAAAATTGAGGATGTCAAGAGCAGGTTTGTATATTACTTGTACTGGATGGATAGTACTGCTAGCATATAGCAGTTAATACTGCTAGGCTTCTATTGATTTTTAGTACTGCCAGAGTACTTAATACTGCTAGCTTTTTCCGATGTTGGACAACAGACGCATTTGGATCTCGAATGGAACTATTTTTCACAACAGTTTATTATTATTGATTTATGGCTCGTATTTTTGGAGATTTATTGAAGATGTGATTACGAAGACGATTGATTATCACTTATTTGATGTTGTAGTTGAGTTTCACAAGTGCAGGTCTTATCATATCTTAAAGTATAGTTTTGCAGGCTATGACTTTAAAGGTAACTTGTTCGAGCTTACAATGGTGTGACGAAGACTTGTCAAAATCTAGCAAAGGTGTGTGATTTTTCTTATGGTGCTCAATGCTCACATTTGCTATCACTTAGTATGTGTCTCATAGAAGATGAGGATTTTTGTCAAGAGGTTGCGGTCTACTTATATTTCACAGATTTATTTATAAGTTCGACGTCACATGGATAGTGCAAGACATAAGACACAAGTTTGAGAGATTCTACTTCTTCATCAAATTCGTTATACTCTATTTTCTTCATCAGTGATCACTACATAGAGCCTACAGAGTTCGAGATTCAAGAGATGGTAAACATATAGGTTACAGGGGAAGCTTATTGATTAAATGTTTAACCATCTACATGCACCACTTGAGGGGAAGTATTTCGTTACTACTGCTAGTCATTTATTACTACTGCTAGTTTATGTTTCTATTGCTCAGAGTCATTTTTCGTATTATGCTTCATGGCGGGTACTTTGAGTCATTGGAAGGATGGATTAGTAGTTGTGGTATATGGTTTGTAGTTGTTATGATCCAAGTAGCATATCTACAGAAGACCCCTATTAGATGAAGACATAAAGGGGAAGAAGATTACAGGTTTATTGATTTGCAGCTTATTTATGTGTGGTGACATGTTCAAGGATTCTAATTCTTATCTTAAGTCAAGGGGAAGCATTGAAGATTTTGTTTCATTCAGGGAGATGATTACATCTCAACTTCAGGGGAAGCTTTGGCTTTATGATGAAGTTCGTACATGAGTTTGGTTGTTTTGTCATCATCAAATAGGGGAAGATTGTTGTGATTCTTGATTTGATGAGACAAAATAAATAAAAGAATGAAACAAAAGGACTAGAATTGTAATTAAAGAATTCTTCAAGCTGGTGGATAAAGATGAAGATTTCAGAAGATATCACAGAATATCTCCTTATTAAGATAAATATACATAATAATAATAAGGAAGATATTCTTAAATGTTTTAAAGATATTATTTGTTCTTATCTTCTTATGTAAGCCTTGATATCTCTAGTAAATAAAGAGATATCAGACATATGGTTTTAGACATCCATCCATAGAAACATCGACTGATGAGAGTCAAATAGTAAAGGTGTGTATATACACCATAGTTAGTAGTTAGTAGTTAGTAACCCCAAGGTATAGTTGGGGTAATAGGGAAACGTTTAATGAAAAACCTTGTTCAATAACAATTGTCTTTGTTTAATTCCGCTGTGAATATTCAATCATTGTTCTTATTCATCCTAGATATATAAAGATCTAACCCATCTTAAGCTAAAACGATCTTATCAAGTAGCAATCACATCAATTAAAAAAGATGTTTTGATATGGTTTTTGACCTCACAAATACAACCTAGAATCTGCCCCTAAAACTCAAATTTGACAATGAAGTTTGTAAAATTATTTTGACTGACCTCCAATAACTTTTAACTCATGAAATTAATAGGGTTGGAAAGTAGACTCTCTGTAGCTAATTTTAGGCTCAGGAAAATTAATAAAATCTATACGTATGACTAAGTTATGCCGCTTATAGGATGACCTAACAATCTGCCCAATTTTAATTTCGAATTTAATAACATCTAAATCTAAGCAAACACATCCAAACACTATTAATTACATCCTAAGGCTGGACAGAGTGGGAGTAAACTCACCTAGGTGAGTTTACCACTCACGCGCGAGTGCCACTCTGGTGGTAAAACTCACCTAGGTGAGTTCCATTTCCATGGTGAGTTTCGTATGAATTTGGTGCACACTATGTGGTTAACTCACATATGTGAGTTTGATAAATGGTGGACCCCTCTCTTTATGTATATTGTATTTTACATAGTTATGAGTGTACATGGGTATATAGTGGGGTATATTTTATATTAAGTGGGTATTTTAATGAAAGGTGAGTTTTAGTGGTAAGGTGAATTCTTATTACGGTTGAAAGGTGAGTTGTAAGGTGAGTTTTATTTGGAGAGAGAAAGCTGAGATGGCGCTGATGTGTCAGGTGGGTTTACCACCACCACTCCCTCCAGTATTGATTATTAATGATCATCTTAACATGTTTATTGAATTTTAATGAAACCCTAATTCCACCAATTAATGTTAGAAATATATGAAGAATTAAACAAGAATGGGATTGAAGATCATACCTAAAACCTTTAACCGATTACACCTAAATCACCACACTTGATTCTTGATAAAAAAAATATTGTTTTTCTTCTCTCTTGAGGTTTCGGTCGAACAAAGAATAAGGGAAGGGGAAGACCAAATTTTGTATTTATAGACTAACCCTAAATCCTAGTCCTTATCTAATACTAATTTGTTTCCTACTTAAACTTTTTTTTCCTCTTAATAGGCCCCCTATATTTATATATATATATATATTTTTTATTTTTAATTAATATTAAATCTATATTTACCCTTATTTTGTTATTTTTATAAAAACCCTTTTTATTAATTTAGTAAACCTTTTAAATAAAAACTAGTTTTAAACTTACTATTTATAAATTTCATTTCATAAATTACTTTCCTAAACTAAAAAGACCTACACTTAACTAATTTAAATACTAAAATTAATTCATTCATGGGAATACACTATATTATCTTTATGCTCATACTAAAATTATTCACCAAATAACACGATAACGCATAAATTCATGCTATCATTTCCAATAAGATGAACACACATCACGGATTGATATCAAATACGCATATAAGGTCATATAAGCACTCAATTATAGCACATATAAATACTTTAGTCAACTCTAACGGTTTGACTAACCTGCTCAAGTCACGATTGTCACAGTATCCCCTCCTTAAGGAAATTTTGTCCCAAAAATTTACTAGTAGGTTCAACAGCACAGTCAGCAAACAATCAAGGATACTTAGCTTTCATATGGTCCTCATGTTCCCACGTGAACTCAGGGCTACGCTTTCAATTCCAACAAACTTTAACGATTAGAAACTTACTACGTTTCAACCTCTTAACCTCTCGGTCTATAATTTCTATGGGTTCCTCAGCAAATTGAAGGGTTTTATCAATCTTGATCTCGTCTAGTGGCACATGCAGGTTGGCATCCGCCAAACACTTCTTTAAATTTGACACATGAAATGTGTCGTGCACGCTAACCAACTCTTTGGGCAATCTTAGGCGATAATCTACAGGGTCGATCCTTTCAAGGATTTCAAATGGTCCTACATACCTCTGTGCCAACTTACCTTTCTTTCTAAAACGTATTATGCCTTTCCAAGATGACACTTTCAGTAACACTAGATCCCCAACCTCAAACTCTAGTGGCTTGCGCCTATTATCAGCATAACTCTTTTGCTGATCTCTCGCCGCTTTGAGCTTTTCCTTTATCAAGACTACCTTATCAGTCGTGTCTTGCACCAATTCCGGTCCAATCAACCTCCTTTCTTCAATTTTAGCCCATAGGACGGGCGACCTATATTTCCTTCCATATAGTGCTTCGAATGGAGCACATCGAATAATCGAATGGTAACTATTATTTTAAGAAAATTCAGCTAACGGTAGGTGGAAATCCCATCTACCAACAAAGTCGATCATACATACTCTTAACATATCCTACAATGTCTGAATTGTATGCTCACTTTGTCCATCCGTCTATGGATGATAAGCTGTACTCATATCTAATCGCATCCCTAAGGCTTTCTGTAATGTTTTCCAGAGACGTGATGTAAACCATCCATCTCGATCTGAAATAATCGACACATGCACTCCATGCCGTGCGATGATCTTACTGATGTATAGCCTTGCCAACTTCTCCATACTGTAATCCTCATGTTTCTCCAGAAAATGAGCTGAATTGGTTAGTCTGTCGACTACAACCAATATATTATCATGCCTACTCTTCGACCTGGGTAACTTCATGATAAAATCCATAGTGATGTTATCCTATTTCCACTCGGGTATCTCTGGTTGTTGCAATAAACCCGAAGGCCTTTGATGCTTAGCTTTCACTTTCAAACAAGTTAAACATTTGCTAACATACGTAGCGATATCCCTCTTCATGATACATATCTTAAAGATCATGGTACATCTTATCCGCTCTGGGATGCACATAGTACTTAGTCTTATGAGCTTCATCCATAAGTATAAACTCTCATCTGCGATCAATAAAGTATAAACTCTCATCTTCTTTCCTTTCCATCTGCTGGTCTAAACCGTGTAACCTTTCTGCTGACGCATTCTCTTGTTTGAACGCCTTACTCTAGGCTTCTAATATCATTCTTTTAACTCCAGACTGAATGATCATAGCCATTGCTCGTACACATTTAGGTTTCACTCGCTCTTTCCTACTTAAGGCATCAGCTGCTACGTTCGCCTTACCCGGATGATAGCAAATCTCACACTCATAGTCGCTGAATAACTCAATCTACCTACTTTGATGCATATTTAACTCCTTCTGATTGAATATGTGTTGAAGACTCTTATGATTAGTATAAATGACACTTTTAGTTATGTACAAGTAATGCCTCCAAGTCTTAAGAGCAAACATTACTGCTTCTAATTCTAGGTCGTGTGTTGTATAATTCTTTTCATGAATCTTCAATTGTTGTGATGCATAGGTAATTACCTTGCCTCTTTGCATGAGTTAACAACCTAACCCTTGATTTGATGCGTCACAGTAGACTACAAAATCTTCAATTCCATCAGGCAATGACAGTATTAGAGCATTACACAAATTGTCTTTCAATGTCTGGAAAGCCTCTTCTTGTTCCACACCCCACTTATACTTTTTGTTTTTTTGAGTCAATGAAGTAAGGAGTTTAGCAATCTTAGAGAAGTTTATGATAAAACGTTGGTAGTAACCAGCTAACCCCAAAAATGATCATATTTCAGACGGTGTTGTAGGAGCTTTCCAATTCTTTACTGCCTCAATCTTACTTGGGTCCACGTGAATACCGTTAGGGTTGACCATGTGACCGAGGAAATGTACTTCCTACAACCAGAACTCGCACTTTTGAAAACTTAGCATACAACCTCTCCTTCTTCAGTAGCTCCAACACCAACTTCAAATGTACCTCATGATCCTCCTTAGTCTTTGAGTATATCAAGATGTCATCAATGAATACGATGAAAAACTTATCTAAGTATGGTTTGCAAACCCTGTTCATTAAGTCCATGAAAACCGCTGGTACATTAGCTACCCTAAAAGGCATAACCGTTGACTCAAAGTGTCTGTATCTCATTCAAAACGCGGTTTTTGGGATATCATCCTCATGCACTCTAAGCTAATGATAACCCGACCAAAGATCTATCTTAGAGAAGTAACGCGCTCCTTGCAATTGATCAAATAAGTCGTCGATCCTAGGGAGAGGGCAACGGTTCTTGACGATCAACTTGTTCAACTCTCGGTAGTCTATACATAAGCGCAATGAACCGTACTTCTTAACAAACAACACTGGTTCTCGCCACGGAGAATGACTTGGCCGAGTAAAACCTTTATCTTGCAATTCTTGAAGTTGTTCAGACAAGTCTTGCATTTCCGAGGGTGCTAGTCGATATGGAGACTTCACAACCGGCGTCGCTCCAGGAATTAAATGTATGCGGAACTCAACTTGTCGTTGTGGTGGTAATCCCGGCAAGTCTTCCGGGAATACATCAGTGAAATCGCGTACAATGGGAATATCACTCAACTCCGGTTCATCTGCCTTCGTGCTCATTAGTGTTTTTGTGCCTCCTAAAGTACGTTCCCTTAAACACAAAGTGTCTCACCACTTTTCCAATGGTATCCTAACCATCTTCTCATGACACACTATCTCAGCCTTATTCTTACATAACCAATCCATCCCCACAATCACATCAAAACTTCTATGACCCAATGGTATAAAATCTATAGTGAACAAGGAATTTCCTAGTTCTAGTTTGCAGTCACTGATAATCACATCAACTTCTTCTTTCTTAGCATTAGCTACTTCTATTACATATCCAGGGCTTACAATACTAGGTTTCACATTTAGTAAGGGCGCAAATTTAGTGGAAATAAAATTAAAATAAGCTCTAGAATCAAAAAGTACAGTAGCAAAGTGATCGTTTAAAGAGAAAGTACTCATCACAATGTTAGGATCCTGCAGGGCATCGACTGCATTCACACTGAAGGCCCTTCCTCTAGCTTGATTCCCATTATTCTGGGTGTTTCGGTTGCCCTCTAAAGCTAGACATTTTCCTGCTTGACTAGGTTCTCGGTTCAACTTAGGACAAGTATTGCGAAGATGTTCGGAGCTCCCGCATTCATAACAAACCCTCTGATTATTTTCTATCCTAACAGCAGCGCCCAACAAACTCTGACAAAGTAACCTGGTTTCTGACAGTTGAAACACAACCTACAAGGTCCACTTTATGGATGATAAGCAGAATACTTAGCACACTTAAGATATGAGCCTACATTTTCATTTCTAGGAGGAGCTATAGCCACAAACCCTTTTCCCACTTTTGCCTTCTTATTATCTTTCCATGAACCTCCTTGTTTACTTATTTACTTGTTTCTTCTACTTCCTTTCTTTTCTCACTACTCCTTATCTGTGTACCACAACAGACTACCTCATCAATAAGTATCCTAGCCTTAATAATAACACTATGTATCATGTTTGGTTGAGTTTCTTAGAGCATTCCACGAATTTAAGGTGCCAATCCGTTTATATACCTTTTGATGCCCTTCGACTCAAGAGTTACCAAGTGTGGGACTAGTTTGGCCAACTCATGAAACCAATTAGTATACCCCGCATGATTAACCCCAACCATAGTATGATTCTAAAATTTTCTTTTCAACTTCACCATTTCTTTACTTGGACAAAACTCTTCCACAAGTAACACCTTAAACTCAACCCATGTCATTCCTATAGCAGCTTCATAACCCCTTGCCTAAACTTAAGTGTTCCACCAAGTCAAGGCCTCATTTATGAACGAACTTGCAACATACTTCACATTTTGATTTTCTGCACATCCACTATTGTCTATTATAGACTCTATTTTCTTAATCCATCAGGTAAGCGCTATCGCACCTCTTTTTCCCTCATAGTATCGAGGATTACAAGACAAGAACATCTTGTAGGAATATCCATTGTTCCCACCATTCCCATTATTTGCATTGTTGTTGTTGTTGTTGTTATTGTTGTTGTTGTTGTTATTGTTGTTGTTGTTGTTATTGTTGTTGTTCATGTTGTTGGTCACTTGCGTAATCATACTTGCAAGTAAGGGTGTAATCGAGTCAAGCTGAGCTTGAGCTTAACAAGGCTTAAGCTTGGCTTGAAAAAAAAGTAGGCTTAAGCTTGGCTTGATAGCTTGTCAAGCTTTAATCATATAGGCTTGAGCTTGGCTTAAGTAGGATTTGATTAAAGCTTGAGTTTGGCTTAAAAAGCTTAAATGTGTACAACATTATTGTATTTAATAGCCAAACGCCCAAACTCATTAATAAACATATGCATAAAGTAAAACAAACAAAAACTATAAGTGAAAACTAAGGTAGATTCATTAAACATAATAAAACTAACAATAACTTTCTCCTACCAAAATCTAACATTAGAATGAAACATAGGCCAAAGTACTAATTAATGTTCAAGCGTACAAAGTATTTCAGGAAAAACGTGCATTAGCCAAAGTACTAATTAGTTTTTGATTACTTTTAGGTAATGTTCACAAAAGTCAAAACTATGTATGAAGAATACAAAACACTAGAATATAAATCGTTAGACTAATTAGGGTTAAAAGTCATTTTAGAATACATTATTTATTTATTTATGAAATAGATCCTTATAATTAAGTTAAGAAAAAATTACATGTTTCGTCCTTGTGGTTTACCCAGAAATCATGTTTCGTCCCTATTCGATTTTGAATACACAGGTAATCCCTATATTATCAAACATGTTTCATTCATAGTCCTTATTTTGAAGAATAGGGACTATCCGTGTTACAAATTTCAAACAAATTAATTACACAGTTGGTCCCTATTTTAAAAAATAGGGACCATCAGTGCAATAACTTTGAAAATTAGGGATTACCTGTGTATTTAAAATCGAATAGGGGTGAAACATAATTTCTAGGTAAACTACAAGAATGAAACGTGTAATTTATTCTTAAGTTAATAATCAAATTACTCCTTAAATAGTTATATGAATTTATTATATATTAAAGCTTGATAAAAGCTCGAGCCGAGCTATCAAAGCTTGAGCTTGGCTTGTTATAGGTTTCGAGCTAATTTTTGGGCTTAAGCTTGATAAAAGTTTAGCTTGATTGAGTCAAGCTTAAGCTATTGCAGCCCTACTTGCAAGTCCACTTGTGTTATGGCGCATGTATAATTATGTTGGCCACCATAATTGTAGATGCCCCCTTTCACAAGTGTACTCCCACCTATGACGACACTTCTTAAGGTTAACACATAACATAACACATAATTCAAATCATTCAACTCATCACATGCAGAAATATTCTAGCAAATACTTAAGTCATAATATTAAAATACTTGAAAATCCAAAAGTCGAAAGTAACATTCCTAAACATGGCTCCAAACATAAAATAACAAACTAAATTTTGCAAAACATGAAACGAGATAGGTAGTCGGGTAACATATAGGCAGGAATAGCTAAGATGAATATGGTTTTGGTCAAACGCCACTCTCACAAGTATCTTCCATCTCCTTATACTTGGGTTTACTCCTTGCTGTAGACTTGAGATCTGATTCCACTTCATTGTCAAATGCTGCATAACCTGAAGACTCATAGTTTGACCCCATTTTTGACAGCTCCGTCAATCCCTTATTATCCGACTCTTCCTTTTCCTCTTCTTCCTCCTCTTCTTCATCCACTTCTTTAGATGATATGTATCCAAGGAATTCAGAGATTGTGCCATCCTTTGAAATCCTTCTTATTTCCTTCTTCATGATCCACTTTCCTTCCATTTTTCTCATAATCAACTTTTCCTCAACATTGCACAGATACATATCAATGGGTATTCGACATTTGCAATTCGTCCATTTCATTCTAATTCCTGTCACTGGATCCGTATAGCGCTTAAGTCCAATTGGGATAACGATTCCCCAACGAAATAATATAAAATAATAAGGAAATAGATAATAGTAGACAAAAATAGAGTAATTAAAGCTTTCGAATAAGCGAGAAAATATGATACTTACATAATTAAACACTTAAACCCTATAATCCAGCTATACGAAGGACTCTTAGGTTACAGTTTAGGTTCAACCACCTACTTCTTTATAACCATTGGCTCTGATACTGATGTGTTTCAAAAGCTTTAAATTTATAATAATAGTAAATACCAATTTTATTATAGGGAAACATATGGGTAAAAGTATAACCCACGTATGTAGTATAATCTTTTTAGGTAAGACTAGGTCGTTCCACAATTTGAGTAGTGTTCAAATAATCAGAAAGAAAATAGACTTTAATAATTTTTAAAGTAACTTTTGTTTTACCAGTGATAATAAAGATGACTACTCGGATAGTTGAAAATAATTTATAAGTATTGGTAATGATATTGACCTCGAAGATGGGACCTTAATTTATAAAAAAGATTTTCTCGTCAGAAAACATTTTCACAAACTAACTTAATTAACTCAAGACTTATATTTAGTTAACTAAACCAAATGCGTCACTCAAATAATCTAGTTACTAATATATCAAAGCTTATTTGGTTTATCAATTTATGAAAGTGGATTTCTCGACACAAACAATAAAAATGATAAACAAATCTTTAAAACCACATAGATCATACCGGGTCTCTCGACGTATACCGATATGATTATATAATTTAAGTTGATAAGCAAAGATGGATAAGATAAGATATAATAGGATTGCAACATAAGCTTGAGATTAAAGAGATCACGATCATATCAAATGCTTACTCATTAGCATAACATCATCGAATAGTCATGAGATATTCAGCCACTTATGGCTAAGGAGTTCATAACATATGATATTCTTCCTCATTCTTGGTTCTTCGATCTTGAATCTTCAAGTGATAGGGTGTTTATTCTTGGAGAAAGTGTTTGTGTGGGAGATGGTTTGTGTTTTTGTTATGTTGAGATATATGAAAATGGGAGATTTTGAGGCTTTATTTATAGGCTGAAATTCAGGTGAAAGTGCGGCGCACACAAAAGATTGTGCGGTGCACTTGGTGATTAAATGCATAAGTATTAAATGTTTATTGAGTATGTGTGGCACACAAGAGAATATGTGCGGCGTAATTAGGGTGTAAATGCAGTAGCATTAAAGTCTTCATATCAGATGCGAAGTCTGGTGCACACAAAAGATTGTGCGGCGTACTTGTTGAGTTAATGCGATTTTGACTGTCTTTGACTTGAAGATAAGTGCGGAGCACAAATGGTAAGTGCCACACACATCAGGCACTTTGGGCTTAATTGTTGATCTTTTCTTGAATGATGTGTTCTTTAACGTGTAAGTATTTAATTTTGATGTATCTATCCTTGGGATGTCTTCAAATGAGCCTGCAATAAATTTTAAGCTATTAAGTATCGAAAGTTCACGATAAATGATAAAATAAATACAAATAACGCCAAAGAGAACATGTATAATTTAGGCGTTATCAAATCCCTCCACGCTTAGCTTATTTCTTGCCCTCAAGCAATCAAAGCGAGAAAATAAAATCATTTATCGTCACATGGAGAAAATTTGGATTTTATAAGAGTTTGTATTTTAGGTAATTTTTCAAGCATAGAAATATAACACAGCACCTTACATAGGGATAGTGTTTGATTTTTAATTCACTCAGGCTACTCAGATATGGTTTATATATTTGTAAAGAACACCCAATATGCACAGACATAATCTAGACAACTACCATAGGCTTGTACTTAACACATAAACGTAACCAAAGGGTGGAACTTGATACTGGAGCGAATACAATCTTCACGTGCCGAAACATAAGTCTTTATTTCTTTGAACTATATATATATATATATATATATATATATATATATATATTACCAAATGATAGCTAAGGCTTGGCATAGAACTTCTTCATTCATCTTAGGTATTTCAGCAACTTAGCACCAAAGGAAGTGCTTGCAAGAACAAGGTCTTGCAGAATTCATTACATGTGATTAGGATTCAGTCTAGTAAATGATGATTAAGCACAAGTTCTAGAGCTTCTAAATTACCAGATCGCTCAAATATAATGATCAACAAATACCATTGCTCCAAAAAAGGCAACAAAACCACATATACATATCCATAACGATGGAATAGATACATATGATTGCTCACTCCTTAACTCGAACAAGCTAAAGGCATCAATTATCTTAGGCACCAAAAGTGGGTACTCAAATATTCTAGAGGCTATAATTCTCACAATTTAGTAGACTAAGTTGTGCTAGCTATAATGTCAGTTCGGTTAGATTAACCTTACTAAGAGCATTTTTACTATGATTTGAAAGCATATAAATTAATTTTGAGATTTTTGAAAGTATAAGTTGGTAAAATTTTGATAGGGCAAACATGGAGGGATATGATTAATTTTTCCTATTTGGCTCCCCTCCACACTTAAGTTGAACATTGCCCTCAATGTGATAACTGATAATAGAGATAAAATAGAGAAAATTAAGGGAAAACGGTACTTCCCGAGGCATATAGTTGTATAGCTGTGAGAGAGTTATTCTTGAGCAGGCTTCATAATTTTCCATTTCTTTAAAGTACCTCCATAAAAGTAAACACACAAAAACACACAAAAAGAAAATATTTTTGTTTTTTAGAAAATAAATAAAGGATATTAGTAGAAGAATAGAGGAGGGACTCCTCCATATTTAAGTGAAGCACATGTTGCCTCCCGAGAAGCGCTTAATTTTTAAGAGAGTCATTATCTAGACTTGTACTTTGTGAGTCATTCTTTTAGGAAAAAGGAGTTACTGCTTTCCTTGGGTTATTATCTTCTTCATTATATAGTTTAAGTCGGTGGCCATTGACTATGAAAGTCTTTCCATCTTTTCCATAGAGTTCAACATATCCGGATGGATATTGATGTTTCACTACATAAGGTCCTAACCGTCGAGATCTGAGTTTGGTTGTTTAAATTTGTACTTCGAGTGAAATAACAGAACTTTGTTTCCTTGTTTAAATTCTTTTCTCATTCTTAATATTTGTCTTGCCAGACCTTGGTTCTTACCTTGTATAGACGAGAGTTTTCATATGCTTGATGTCTAAGTTCATCTAACTAGTGTAACTGAAACATTCTTTTTTCACCAGCACCAATGAGATATGGGTTGCAATTCTTCAAAACCCAACGGTGTTTAATTTCAAATGGTAAGTGGTAGTTTTTTCCATATATAAGTTTATAGGGTGTGGTGCTGGTAGGTGTTTTGTAGGCAGTGCAAAAAGCCCATAGAGCGCCATCAAGTTTTCTTGACCAAATAGCATAATTATCTTTAATAGTTTTTTCAAGAATCATTTTAAGAGCTCTGTTCGTGTTTTCAACTTGACCACTAGTTTGAGGATGATATGATGTAGAGAAATGGCGGTTAACTCCATATCTCTTTATTGTCTTTTCTATTATTTTGTTGCAGATGTGAGTTCCTCTGTCGCTGATTAGAGCTTTGGGCATTCTGAAACGGCAGAATAGTTTCTTCAAGAAGGTGACAACTACTCGGGCATCATTGGTTAGTAAAGATTGAGCTTCGGCCCATTTAGATACGTAATCAACAACGACAAGAATGTATTCAAAACTTACATGACTTCGGGGAACGGTCCCATAAAGTCGATACCCTATATATCAAAAATTTCACATACTTGAATGTTGTTTAAGGGCATCTCATCTCATTTCGATATATTTCCTGTCTTTTGACATGCTTCGCATAGGAGAACTAGAGTATGAGCTTCTTTTATAACTGTTGGACAATAAATCCGGAATCTAGGACCTTTTTAGTAGTTATGTTAGGTCCATAATGTCCATCAGTGGGTCCGTGGTGACATTGATCTAAAATGGTTTAAGTTTCTGGTCCAGATATTCAACGTCTGATAATACTGTCAGAACATACTTTGAAAAGTTAAGGTTCCTCCCAAAAGTAGTGTTTGAGGTCAGAGAAACATTTATTCTTTTGTTGGTACGTCATTCCTTTTGGTATAACATCAGCGACCAAGTAGTTTGCAAAGTCTGCGAACCAAGGTTCATCTTTGGTATTGATTTCCATAAGAGTTTCTCCATGAAAGTTATCATCGACTTCAATGTCATCATTTATTTCATCATTTTCGATCCGGGACAAGTGATCGGGTGCAACATTTTCTGTTCCTTTTCTATCCTTGATTTCTATGTCAAATTATTGCAAGAGTAAGATCCATCGAATAAGATGTGGTTTAGCATCTTGTTTATTAAATAAGTGCCTTAGAGCTGAATGATCGGTGTGAACAATAGTTTTTGAGAGAATAAGATAGGATCTGAATTTGTCGAATGCAAAAACTACAGTCATAAGCTCTTTTTCGGTTACGGTGTATTTTTGTTGAGCTAGATTAAGAGTTTTACTTGCGAAGTAGATGAGTGAAAGTTTTTACCATCTTTTTGACCTAAGATGGCTCCAATTACGAAATCACTTGCATCACACATAAGTTCAAATGGAAGATTCTAATTGGGGGTTACGATTACAGGAGCACATGTGAGTTTCTCCTTCAATAATTCGAATGCTTTTTGACATTCATTATCGAATTCAAATGAAGTATCTTTTTCAAGCAGCTTAGTAAGAGGTCAAGCAATTTTCGAGAAATCCTTAATGAAACATCAGTAAAAACCAGCATGTCCAAGAAAGCTTCTAATACCTTTAATATTGGTAGGGGTAGAAGTTTTGAGATTACGTTAATCTTTGCTTTGTTGACTTCAAATCCTGCGCTAGACACCTTGTGTCCAAGCACAATTCCTTCTTTGACCATGAAGTGACATTTTTCCCAATTTTGGACAAGATGGGCATCTTTACAACGTTAAAGCATTTTATTGAGATTGATTAGGCATGTGTCAAAAGAGTTTCTGAAGACGGAGAAATCATCCATAAATAGTTCGACGGATTCTTCGATCATGTCATGAAAGATTGCCAACATGCACATTTGGAATGTGGCAGGAGCATTACATAGACTGAAAGGCATTCGCCTATAAGCGTATGTTCCGAAAGGACATGTGAATGTTGTTTTCTCTTGATCATTAGGATTGATATGAATTTGAAAATATCTAGAAACACCATTGAGGAAACAAAAATATTTATTTCCTGCGAGTCTTTTTAACATTTGATCCATAAACGGTAAAGGGAAATGATCTTTTACGGTTGCTTCATTGAGTTTACGATAATCGATGCATACTCGCCAAACCGTAATGATTCTTGTTGGGACAAGTTCATCATTTTCATTTGTGATAACTGTAATACCATCTTTCTTTGGTGCACAATGAATAGGACTAACCGAAGGGCTCTTGGCAATTGGATAAATAATACCGGTATCCAAGAGTTTCATGATTTTTTTCTTAACAACTTCTTGAATATTTTGATTCAACCTTCATTGTTTTTAGACAACAGGTTTCTTGTCATCCAGAAGTTGTATCTTGTGTTTACAGAATGATGGGCAAATACCAGGAATGTCTGTTGTTTTCTAGGCAAAAGCTTGCTTATGCTTTTTAAAGACAGATACAAGTTTGTTTTTCTTTTCTTTGGAAAGCTGAGATGATATGATAACAGAAAGAAAAGAGCGTTCTTCCAAGAACACATATTCTAGATTATGAGGAAGGGGTTTATATTCAAGATCTATAGGAGGTTCTTCGAGAGATGTTTTGATTTTATAGTTTGTATTGATGGTGATTTTCTCGAATGGTGGTTCTTCGGTATCGGATTCAGAGTCAGAATTTTCATCGACAGTCATTGCCATGTATTCATCGAATTCAGCAAAGATTTCTTCTTCGAGAAGGGTTCCTTTGATGGAATGGAGGATTTTACTACCTTCGTCTAAAAGAGCATAGAAATCTTCTTCTAAGATTTCATCAATGACATCGATACTGAAATAGGTATCATCGTTCGAATAGGAGTGTTTCATCGTAGAATCGATATTGAAGATCATTCGTTCAGTTCCAACTCCAAGATTGAGTTGTTTCTGTTTAACTAGAATAACTGCATTGGCAGTATGAAGAAATGGTCGTTCCAAGATTAGGGGAACTTAGCTATCTTTTTCCATTTCAAGAATAACAAAATCGGCAGGAAAGGTAAATTTACCAACTTCAACGAGCATATTTTCAGCTATTCCAACAGGGTATTGGAATGATCTGTCGGCTAATATTATGCTCATTTTGGTAGTTTTAAGAGTTTTGAGAGATAGTTTGGCATATAATGAATACGGCATAAGGTTAATGCTAGCACCAAAATCGGCTAAAGCATTGTAGGAAAAGGTTTTGTTGAAATTACATGGAATAAGAAAGCTTCTAGGATCTCCGATTTTGGGTGGAACTTTGTTTTGGATCATTGCTGAGCTTTCATCGCTTAAGAAAGTGGCAAAAATTTATTCGATTTTATGCTTGTTGCTTATTAGTTCCTTGAGAAATTTTTCATAGTTAGGCATTCTGGCTAAGACGTCGATAAGAGGTACATTGATTCAAATGGCGCAGATCATGTCGAGAAATTTTCCGTATTGGGCTTCCATTTTGTCTTTCCTTAGACGTTGAGGATACGGGATTTTTGGTTTGTATGGTTTGGGTAATGGAGTTTCTTTGGCTGGTTTTGGATTTTGGGTTTTTGGTTGTGATGTAGGTTCGTCGTCTTCATCATCACTATCGAAATTAACATAAGTTTCAGAATTTTCTTGTTGATCATTTGGGTCAACTGGTGGGTTATATGATTTACCACTTCTTGTGAATACGACATTCACATGCTCATTGTGAGCTTGCGGTGGTTGATAGGCTTTAGAATTGTGTCCTTTTAGGTTTGGTTGAGTGTTACTTGGAAGAGATCTATAAGGTCGACCAGATTGCTTGTCAGTGAGTCTGTCGAACTTAGTTTCAAGGTTCTGGATTGAAGCTTGATTATTTTTTGCTACGGTTTTGAGTTGGGTTTTGAGATCCATAAATGTTTCTTTGACAAAAGAGTTGGTTGATTGTTGAGATTTCAGGAAATTGTTGAATTGTTTTTGAAGGTCATAGGATTTATCATCGGTATTGGTTCGGTAGTTGTCTCGGTTTTACTATTCCGTTCGTTTGAATGCCAATTATCGCGATTTAAGTGTGGATCGCGATAATCATTATAAAAACGAGTATTACGGAAAGTTTGCAAGAATTTGGCTTCTTCTTCTTCATGGGACATGGGTATGTCATCTTCATCAAGATCATGTTTTGTTTTTTAGAATTAGATTGGAGTTCTTTGTACTGAGTGTCCATTTTTAGGGTCATGGCATCTATTTGGGCCATAATTTTATCACTATCGGAATTACTACTACCTTCATCGGCAAAAGCAACAGTTTTCTTAAGAGATGATTTGGTTTTTTGATTTTTAGCCCAATCAAGCTTTAGTAAGAATTTATCTTTGAGAAGCTGATAAGCTTGATTAGGTGTTTTATAGAGGAAAATACCACCAGCAGCGGCATTTAGGACTTCTTGGGTTATCTCACTGAGACCATGATAGAAGATTTTTATAATGTTGCCTTTAGATAGATTGTGACCATGGCAGTTTCAGAGCATTTCCTTTATACGAAGCCAAGAATCGGTTAGCGATTCGTTTTCATGTTGAGAAAAAGCTTGGATTTCTCCAAGGAGTCTGTCGAAAAGAGCTAGGGGAAAGAATCGGCTAATGAAAGCAATTCAAAGTTCATCCCACGTTTCAATAGTTCCTTCGTTGACTTCGTCCAGCCATGTTTTTGCTTCTCCAGTTAGTGATAGGGGAAACATCATTAGGCGGACAACTTCATTTTTGGTATCTCTGTATTTAAACATATCGCAGATTTTGAGGAATTCGTGAATGTGTTTGTGAGGATTGGTTTTCGTTCTACCATCAAATTGGTTTCCTTTGACAAGGGTAAAGTGGTTACCTTTAATAGAAAATTCATTTGCTGTTTTAGGAATAGTGATTGCGAAACCGGGAGTCGGAGGGACAACACGGTCAGCAGCCCACATGAGTTCACCATCCATTGGATCATAATTTCGAATAATATCAAGAAAGTGGCAAAAGTAATTGATGTTAAGAATTGGCGGGTAGACAATTCTCGGATTTTATGGTGGATTATTTCTTTGATCGTATAAAACTCTTCTGTTTCGTCGACGAAGACTTCGATTCAGAGTACGTTCATGTTCGGGTAACGGTTCAACAAATTCAGTTTGACAAAAAACTGTACGGTGATTTTTGAAAAAGAAGGGAGTTAAAATGATTTTCCACAGTTGACTACAAAACAGCTTAAAAATCCCCGGTAACGGCACCAAAAACATTGATGTGTTTCAAAAGCTTTAAATTTATAATGACTGAAAATACCAATTTTATTATAGGGAAACACACGGGTAAAATTATAACACACGTATGAAGTATAATCTTTTTAGGTAAGAATAGGTCATTCCACAGGGATTTGAGTAGTGTTCAAATAATCAGAAAGAAAATAGACTTTAACAATTTTTAAAGTAACTTTTGTTTTACTAGTGAAAATAAAGATGACTACTTCGATAGTTGAAAATAATTTATAAGTATTGGTAATGATATTGACCTCGAAGATGGGACCTTTATTTATAAAAAAGGCTTTTCTCGTTAGAAAATATTTTCACAAACTAACTTAATTAACTCAAGACTTATATTTAGTTAACTAGACCAAATGTGTCACTCAAATAATCTAGTTACTAATATATCAAAGCTTATTTTTTTTATAAATTTACGAAAGTGGATTTCTCAGCACAAATGATAAAGACCATATATAAATCTTTAAAACCACATAGATCATACCGGGTCTCTCGACCTATACCAATATGATTATATAATTTAAGTTGATAAGAAAAGATGGATAAGATAAGATATAATAGGATTGCAACATAAGCTTGAGATTAAAGAGATCACGATCATAGCAAATGCTTATTCTTTATCATAACATCATAGAATAGTCATGAGAGATTCAACCTCTCATGGCTAAGGAGTTCATAACATAACTTTCTTCAATAACAAACTTCATTATATTGCTCATACTAATATGATATTCTTCCTCGTTCTTGGTTCATCGATCTTAAATCTCCAAGAGATAGGTGTTTATTCTTAGAGAAAGGGTTTATGTGGGAGATGGTTTGTGTTTTTGTTGTGTTGAGATATATGAAAATGGGAGATTTTGAGGCTTTATTTATAGGCTGAAATTTAGGTTAAAGTGTGGCGCACACAAAAGATTGTGCGGCGCACTTGGTGATTAAATGCATAAATATTAAATGTTTTGTGAGTAAGTGTGGCGCACAAGAGAATATGTGCGACGTAATTAGGGTGTAAATGCAGCTGCGTTAGAGTCTTCATATCAGACGGGAAGTGCGGCGCACACAAAAGATTATGCGGTGTACTTGTTGAGTTAATGCGATTTTGATTATCTTTGACTTAAAGATAAGTGCGGCGCACAAATGTTAAGTGCGGCGCACATCTGGCACTTTGGGCTTATTTGTTGATCTTTTCTTGAATGATGTGCTCTTGAACGCGTAAGTATTTGATTTTGATGGATCTATCCTCGGGATGTCTTCAAGTGAACCTACAAGCAATTTTAATCTATTAAGTATCAAAAGTTCATAAGAAATGATAAAATAAATACAAATAATGCCAGAGAGAACATGTATAATTTGGGCGTTATCAGATACCAATCTGTCATACCACGCCAATGCGGAAACACGAGGCATAACGTCATGGGTATCATCACAACAAAATGGTGTCAACAATAGAGAGAACTATGATGCATTAAACATAACAAAATGGACACAAAGTATCATGACAATACCTAGCACAAGAAAAAAGGGTCTTGTATTGAGGTAAAAGAGTCACTCCAATAACAAGACATAAACAAAATATCCCAAAACCTAAAACATTCAATCAACATTCAAACAAAGTACAATGTGAAAACTAGGAGATAAACTCCGCATGCATGCCTACGGTCTCACTAGCCAAGCTTCCTAACTTCACTTTCCTCAAGATGCTCACCTAAAAATGATGCTTAAAACGTCAACAAATATGTTGGTGAGAGTCATAGGTTTTAGACACGTAATTAAACTTGTTTTCACTGTGATTAACAAAACAAGGTAGGACAATAATGAACTATCATGACCCAATACTAGCATGCAACAAAATCAAATCAACATATTCACACACTGGGTAGGCCTACCCATCCGATCCAATAACACACTGGGTAGGCATACCCATCCAATACATAAACATATCTTAAACTGAGTAGGCGTACTCATCCGATCCCAAATCGAGACCATAAGTATCACTGAGTAGGCGTACTCATTCGATCCCAATCAATATCACAAATCACACTGAGTAGGCGTACTCATCCGATCCCAAATAACACATGTAACACATAGTCATATAATAGTCATGTAATGTCCATACGCAATTAAAACATATAATCACAACAATGAAACATTTCAAAACATTTGCATCATTTCCATCTCAATTTAAAAAACAAAAAAATGGGACTATGAAACTCACCTGATGCACATCTATTTCACAAAATCCTCGCAATCAACTAAACACAAGTAAAACACATGTTACACACGATTAGGCTAAGTGCCCAAGACGATGTAACAATCAATTGATGGACTACTATGTCTATATTATGATTATAAACCCTTTACCACACTTTCCATACCTTACTTATACCCTAATACTTTTAAATCCCTTATTCGAGTTTTCCAGCTTTCTGACAAAATTTTGTAGTCACTTCATGACTATAAATAAAATACTAAATCATCAAATTGACTTTCCATACTTCAATCCCTACATTCTCAATGGGTAATGAACTACTGTGATTTTTTAGAAAAAATAATAATGAGCCTAACTATTTTATAAAAATTCAACATCACAAAGTACTTAAATTCAGATCTGATTCGACTATCAAAGAGTTTGTCTTGATCAGACCCATTTAAACACTTAGTAAAATTCTATAAAAATTCTAGAAAACCATAAACATCATGACATTGCTACAGTAGAAATTCCATCAATTAAAAAGAAATTTTGATATGGTTTTTGACCTCACAAACACAACCTAGAATCTGCCCAAAAAACTCATATTTGACAACGAATTTTATAAAATTATTTTGACTACTTCCACTCTCTTTTAATTCATGAAACCAATGAAGTTAGAAAGTAGACTCTATAGTTAATTTTAGGCTCATGAAAATCAATAAAAGCTATCCGTATGACCAAGTTATGATGCTTACAAGATGACCTAAAAATCTGTCCAGTTTTAATTCCGAATTTAACAACATCTAAACCTAACTAAACGCATCCAAACACTATTAATTATATCCTAATTGATTACTAATGATCATCTTAACATGTTTACTGAATTTTAATGAAATCCTAATTCCACCAACTAATGTTACAAATATATGAAGAATTAAACAAGAATGGGATTGAAGATCATACCTAAAACCTTTAACCGATTACACCTAAATCACCACACTTGATTCTTGATAAAAAAATATTTGTTTTTCTTCTCTCTTTGGGTTTCGGTCGAACAAAGAACAAGGGAAGGGAAAGACCAAATTTTGTATTTATAGACTAACCCTAAATCCTAGTCCTTATCTAATACTAATTTGTTTCCTACTTAAACTCTTTTTTTCCTTTTTTTTCTCTTAACCGGCCCCTTATATATATATATATATATATATATCAATCATCATTAAATGTAAATTTTCCCTTATTTTGTTATTTTTATAAAAACCCTTTTTATTTATTTAGTAAACCTTTTAAATAAAACTAGTTTTAAACTTACTATTTATAAATTTTGATTTCATAAATTACTTTTCTAAATTAGAAAGACCTATGCGTAACAAATTTAAATACTAAACTTAATTCATTCCTGTGAATACACTATATTATCTTTACGCTCATACTACAATTATTCACCAAATAACACGATAACGCATAAATTCATGCTATCATTTCCATTGTCACAAAATGTGAACGAAATGAAATAGCTACCAAAACCACAACTCAATCACAATAAGATGAACACGCATCACGGATTGATATCAAATACTCATATAAGGTCACATAAGCACTCAATTATAGCACATATAAATACTTTAGTCAACTCTAACTGTTTGACTAACCTCATCAAGTCATGGTTGTCACATGTTATATTCAGGACTTAAAGGCAAACAAGACTGTGGGGATTGGAAATAACATAATGGCCTTTATTTGTTTGATACATGTAAGATTGTATCCAAGAGTTGCATTGCCTCTTGTTTTGTTTCTAAGACCCTCTGGCATCAAAGACTTAGTCATCCTTCTGATCAAGTCCTTGATGTCCTCAAAACTACTCTAAATCTTGATAGTCATTCTAATTTTGATCATATCTATGACACTTGTAACAAAGCTAAATAAACTAGAGAACCATTTCCTTTAAGTAACCATAAGTCTACTAAAATTAGGGAATTAATGCATCTAGATGCTTGGGGTCCATATAAAATCACTAGCAGAGATGGTTTTAAATATTTTTTGACTATTGTAAATGACTATTCTAGAGCAGTCTAGGTTTATATGTTAAAAGGGAAAGATGATGTCTATGATTTAAAAATAGGCTTTGTCCAAATGTTTTTAAATCAGTTTAAAATCAATATTAAAGCTTTCAGAAGTGATAATGGGATTGAGTTTACTAATAATAGACTTCAAACTTTCTTTAATAACAAATAATCCTTCATCAGACCACTTGTGTTTATACACCTCAACAAAACGGGATAGCAGAAAGGAAAAATAAGCATCTCCTTAACGTAGCTAGATCCCTTATGTTTCAGGGGGAATTACCTTTATATCTTTGGTCTGAATGCATCCTAACTGCTGTCAAATTATTAACGGGATTTCTTCTTTAGTATTATCTGGCAAATCTTCTTATTTCTATGTGTATGGGCATGATCATTCACTCTCTCACCTTAGAGTTTTTGGTTGTCTTTGTTATGCAACTATTTTAAATAATCAAGATAAATTCAGTAGCAGATGAGAAAAATATGTTTTTATTGGGTATTCAAATTCAAAAAAGGGTTATAAACTTTTGACTCTTAAGAACAAATCTATAGTTTACTCCAGAGATGTTAAGTCTTATGAAAGAATGTTTCTTTTAAAATGAAAAACAATGTGAAACAAACTAAATTTGAGTCTGGTGTAACTAAATATTTAAATCATAAAAACATTTTTGACAATGAAAATCCTAAAAGTCCCAATGATGAAGGGAGAGTTTCTTCCAATGATGATGGCACAAAGTTGAGTCCTGATATAAATCAGGGTAATGATGACTCTGAACCAACTTTATTGGATGAAAATAATACACACCCTGAGGGCACTGTTTCTGATGACACAGACTTTATAAATGAATTCTATGAAAATTCAGAATTCAATACTGGAAGTGAATAATTGTCAGTCAACACTCTTAGAAGGTCTTCTAGACAGACCAAGTTACGTTCTAGCTTAAATGACTTTGTTGTTAAAGGGTAAGTCAAATATAGTGTGTAAAGAGTTGTCAACTATGCTAATCTTAATCATGATAATTACTGTTTCATCTCTGCCTTAAATAAAAGTGTTGAGCTTACTTGTTATGAAGAAGCTATTCTTGATAGTAATTGGATTAATGCTATAAATGCTGAAATTGAAGCTTTAAATAAGAATAATACTTGGGTTATCACTGACTTACCCCCTAATAGAAATGCTATTGGGAATAAGTGGATTTATAAAATCAAATATAAATCTAGTGGTGACATTGATAGATATAAGACAAGACTTGTTGTTAAAGGATTCAATCAAAAGGAGGGCATTGACTTTGATGAAACCTTCTCCCTTATTATGAAAATGTCTACTGTTAGGTGTGTTATTGCTTTATTTGTCACTAACTGCTAGACATTGTTCTAATTAGATATCAATAATGCCTATCTGTATGAGGATTTAGATGAAGATATCTATATGACCATTCCTAAAGGGTTTGCTAGTAAAGAAAACAAAAACAAGGTCTGTAAACTTGTTAAATCCCTCTATGGTCTTAAACAGGCTCCACGGAAGTGGAATGAAAAACTTCTTTCTACCATAAAACAAAATACTTTGTGTAATCTGTTAATGATCACTCTCTCTTCATAAAATCTAGAAATAAAAAGTTTATTACACTTTTGGTTTATGTTGATGACATTGTTATCACACGAAACTATGTGGATGAAATTGATAAGTTCAAGACTTTTTTGAAATCCAAATCAAGGACTTAGGACATCTTAATACTTTATTGGAATTAAAGTTAGATCTGATAAGGACTTATGTCTGTCTCAAAGAAAATATAGCCTAGAGCTATTAAAAGAATATGGCTTACTTGGATGCAAACTTGTTTCTACACCTATGGAACCTAACTCAGTTTACCTTATGTTCCCACTAAAGATGATCCTCTCCTTGATAACATAACTGGATATCAAAAGATTCTTGGAAAACTTATATATCTCTCTTACACTAGTCTAGGCATTGCCTACTCTGTTCATTGTCTTGCCCAATATATGCACTCTCCCTTAAAGTCCCATCTGAATAGTGCTTTAAATGTTCTAAGATACCTCAAAGGTGCTCTTGGAAAGGGTATTAGATACATTCATACTGATTGTAAGAACAATCTCAGTGGCTACAGTGATGCAGATTGGGCAAAGTGTCTAAAGACTAGAAAGTCTGTTACAGGTTACTGTGTGTTTTTTAACAACTGTCTTATATCCTGGAAAAGCAAAAAACATAATACTTTGTCTAAATCATCTATAGAGGTAGAATAGAGATCTCTATCTTTTGCAGCTTGAGAGATTATTTGGATTCAGAAACTACTGTTAGATCTTTGAATTAAAGTCACTCTTCCAGTTGATTTACATTGTGACAATAAATCTACATTAAAACTAGCCATTAATAATGTTTTTCATGAAAGATCCTAAAACTTTGAGATAGATGTGCACTTCATCAGAGAAAAAATTGCAAAAGGGTTATTGAACACAAAGAAAATTTGTTCTTCAAATCAAATTGCAGACATTTTAACCAAATATCTCCCTGTATATCAACATAAAATCCTGTGTGAAAAATTAGGGATGTATGACTTATTTAGCAATCAGATTAAGGGGGAATGTTTAAATAAGTAATAGCTTGCTTATAATCTGATCTAAATAAGTCATTATGCAAGTGTTCTTATTCTTTGGTTTTTAGTATTTGTGGTTTTGTAGGTTTAAAGTTTGAGGGGCCAAAGGTGTTATCTTGAAACTTGCTATGGATACTTCTTCTTAAAGATTGAAGTCTGTTAATAGTTGGAGGGCTAGTTTGAAACTTCTATGGCTATATAAAGAAGGAAAAAGGGGCTCAGTTAGATATACGATCATATGATCAAACCCTAATCTCTCCCAATTCACTTTCTAATCATTCTCATATTATCTTGAAATCGTTTATGTGATCTCACATCTGTTTGGGTATTTTGGTTGTTAATTTGACCTTGTTACATATTGGTTGTTTGATTAATAAAAGGTCTTGCTATTGTTTTTGATATCATCGCACAACCTCCTTTGATTTTTTGTGATGACAATTGAAGCCATGCTAATGAACGGACAACTTTTGTAGTAAGTGTTGGAAAACTTTTAAAAAGACAAAACCACTTGAGCGCTAGAAGATGAATACATAAGCCTCACTCTTTTGTACACAAAAATAGTATTCTAAATTGTAACCAAGATTAATGTAGTTGTGTGTAACTAAAATGAAGGCAATGTCACATAACCAAAAAAGATAAATCAAATGACACCACTCGACACCCACAAAAAGGCGTGGACGCCACAGCCCTTGTAAATTATTAGACGAGGTATAATAAAATTTATATGTACAAATGAATATTTTGTTTAAGGAAGTATATCCCTAAACAAAATAGGGATATACTTACGCGAACCTATATTTGTGTATCTGATCTGTTCGTCAGGCATACAATTTTTTTTCTACGACTTCAAGAAGCGAAGAAGAGAATGTATTATGTATGTATGTACTTCTCAGGTTCACATAGCTCTGTTTGTAGAAGTTTCATATTTTTATTAAGTAATTAAAGTAGAGCGTATGGATCCGCTAAGAAGAGATTTTAAAATAAGAAAAATGAGAAATGTTTCTAACTACACATTTCAAATGAAAAACAAAAATTTCATGGAAGATGCATCTCTCTTTGTACATGCATCTAAAATGTGTGGATGTGGTTATTTCTCATTCTTTTCATTTTAGTTTTATTTCTCATTTGATCCTTAAACTTAAAGTAGATTCTAAAATGTGACCATAGTTGTGATTTAGCGATGGAATCAGTTATTATCTCCATTTTGATGCTTTTTTTAATGAGAAGTTTCTACCTAAAGTTCCCCACCTAACATTACCGACTTCTCTCCAAACAAACTGTTAGGAGCGTTAAGAATGTCTCTAAGGGTTCTATCTAATTTTTTAAACCATCAACGATCATTCATAGGAGCATCATCCAAATTATAAGATCCGTTGTTTGACGCAATAAATCTGCTATGTGAGTATTATTATTTTACACATTGATTGGTCTATCAAATCAATTGGAAGCTTGAATTGGGAATGCGCGGTTTGACCTAATGGAAGAAGCAAAGAAGCAATACCAGAACAAGCTGTAGAAATCAAGGGAAAATGACCAATTATATTGAACATATTCAACTATAACAAACAAATTACAATACATTAAATAGAAAACACAAACGAAACCCTAACTATTAAATGAGCCTAAACAAGTGAGCCGAGCTTATAAGCCTTATTAGCTAACATCCCCCTCAAACTCGCAATGCCGGAGCAGTGAACATTGAGATTTTGGCAAACACAAAATAAACTAAAACTAAAAAACAAACACGCAGCTTCAGAGCGTCCTAGAGTGCAGACTCGATGCTAGGCGGAGTATCATTCCGATGCAATTTAAACAGGTGCACATTCAGACACGTGCAGAGCACATAATTACACAAACACAAGGATAAACGAGAGCAGATTTGGTAGCCAACAGAGAGATCCAAATAGAGATAGACAAAGAGAAAATTCATGTAGACATTAGACAAATACAGATTCAACAGAGAGATATGAACAGGGGTAGACGAAGAGTAGATTCAGACAGACATATTTAGGCAGACAGAGCAACAAATTCACACAACAGATTCTGAAGCACATGTAGACAAACCAGAGCAGAACCAAAGGGCAGAACCAAAACATGTTGTTGATGCCGAAACACAACACATGACCACATCATCATCAACAATACAAAACCAATTCTCATTTCAAATCGGTTACAGTACCGACCAATACCAATACTAACAATAAACACAATCAGTGAAACCCAAACCTAACATATATTATTACAAACTTAATTTCAAACCCGCAGATCAACCAAATATACCCACCAAACGAACCAAACAAAAAAAAGTACCCTTTTTTTTCTTTCTGTGAATATACTAAAAAAATCAAATCAAATCAAGATCCATTATCATTGAACCAATACCTCAAATGACATGTACTAATTCATATCAAACACAACCGACCCATTAGTTTTTTTTGTGAACCAATCAAAATACTCTTTACTGTAGTTACGGCATATGGCAAACAGTACCAAACAAACATACTAACGTGAAAACAAAAGAACTTTTATTTTTCGTAACTCTTGATACCATGTAGAAATCAAGAGAAAATGAATGATTACAATGATCAAATTAAACTATAACAAACACATTACAATACATTAAATAAAAACACACAAACAAAATATAATAATAAACGGGCCTAAACAAGGGTCCGGGCTTATAAGCCTTATTAGCTAACACAAGCAACTACCAAAATGATTTTGCCTTTTGAGCACAACTTATTGATGATAGCTTTCTAAAGAAAAGTCTTTCTTGTGCCGCCATGGTCGTATACATATACCAGCTCTTGTTAATTTCTTATGGAAGCATTTACAATAAGATCATATATGAAATTTTGATCTTTATTTAGCTTTAGTACAAAGAGGCATCTTTCCTTCATCAACATATCACGGCCATATTTTTTTTCTTCCATTAACAACTTGTTCTTTAGCGCATGAAGCAAGTGTTGTGGAGGTAACGACAAATCAAAATCCTTAACCAATTTGGAACAACCATTTAGAATCGCCTCCACTTCATGTTTTTACAGGTAGTTTATTTATATATATATATCTATAACATATATATGGGGTTATCTATGAGTGTATGGGGCTATCTATGAGTGTATAAATATTATTTAGTGACTAGACGCCACCTCAACGATGACATGGATACATTTTTTGAATTATTTTTTGGAATTTTTAAAAAATGTGCCCTTGGTAAAGTTTGAACTCATGACCTATGGTTAAGATGTAATATGATTCTCCAACTCATCCATCATCCAGTTTGTGTTTTTTTAATAAAAAACAATAATGAAATGGTGTAAAACAAAGTTACAACAAGTTATGGAGATCTCTTATGACTGATATCTTTCAAAAACATATTTGAAGATACACTTAATAATTATAGTTTTTAAGTTAATCCAGAATTGATCATATAGTTTTGACAAAATCCTAATATCATTTATTCTTATCTTTAAAAACATATTATCATTCTTATCATCATAAACCCTAATATCCCTACTTTTTATTCTTTCAGGCTTGAGAACATGTGTGGTTTTTTTCTTTCAGGCGTGTGATTTTATTTTCTTTCAGGCGTGTGGTTTTATCATCATAAACAATTCTTCTACTGATGAGCTCCAATCTCTTACTAATTCATTAATCTTTCTTTTATTTTGTAACATCTTTTTTTATTGTTTTCTTGGCATGAATTGGTTCATGTTTGTTTTGACAGATACTTCTATTGGTAAGTTTCGTATTCTTGCATACACTATAAGTGACCCTTAACATGTTGGTTATTATAGTATTATGTGAATTTATGTCCTGATATTGGTAAGTTTCGTATTCTTGCATACACTATAAGTGACCCTTAACATGTTAGTTATTATAGTATTATGTGAATTTATGTCCTGACTTACATCTGTTGTATATAAAATTGCGGAGAAAATCTGGAAGGAGTGTATGGGCCTATCTATGAGTGCATAAATATGATTTAGTGACTAGACACCACCTCAACAATGACATGGACACATTTTTTGCATTAATTTTTGGAATTTTTAAAAATGTGCCCTTGGTAAGGTTTGAACTCATGACCTATGGTTAAGATGTAGTATGATTCTCTAACTTATCCATCATCTGGTTTGTGTTTTCTAATAAAAAACAATAATGATATGGTGTAAAACAAAGTTACAACAAGTTATAGAGATCTCTTGTGACTGATATCTTTCAAAAATATATTTGAAGACACACTCTATAATTATAGTTTTTAAGTTAATCCAGAATTGATCATATAGTTTTGACAAAATCCTAATATCATTTATTCCTATCTTCAAAAACATATTATCATTCGTTATCATCATAAACACTAATATCCCTACTTTTTATCCTTTCAGGCTTAAGAACATGTGTGTTTTTTTTCTTTCAGGCGTGTGATTTTATTTTCTTTAAGGCGTGTGGTTTTTTCATCATAAACAATTCTTCTGCTGATGAGCTCCAATCTCTTACTACTTCATTAATCTTTCTTTTAGTTTCTAACATCTTTTTTTATTGTTTTCTTGGCATGCATTGGTTCATGTTTGTTTTGACAGATATGCAAAGTGCACAAGGTCTACTTCTATTGGTAAGTTTCGTATTCTTGCTTACACTATAAGCGACCCTTAACATGTTAGTTATTATAGTATTATGTGAATTTATGTCCTTACTTACATCTATTGTATATAAAATTGCGGAGAAAATCTAGAAGGAGTTTCAAGAATTTGATAGGGAGAATGTATGTTTAATCTCTCTTTTTTAATTATTTTTTTATTGATGTTTATACACATATAGAAAGTTTTCATGACAAATCAATAAGTTTGACATGCAACGATTGTCGGGATGAATGTCAATCTAATATGGAACTCAGTGGGGTTCTACTAGGTAATCTCAAGCACACCTTACTTCTTTAACTTCGTGATATCCCATTACGTTTTTTTAATATCATTGTTGAACTTTATGCGATTGTGATTCATTAATGATATTCAAAGGAAAATACTCATCGAGATCTTGCAGTCTATTGGGGCATATGGTACATATCCAGTCCGGATCTTTGCTATTATGCATATTTTCAACAATGCCTATTTGTGAACACAACATTTGATTCTATGTCACAACAAGTAATTGTGGCATAGGTGAAAGGTTGTCAAGTAATTTGTTAAAGCCGTGGAGTTTATATGGTTACTAGTGGTACTTATTCTAATCTTGAGATACACTGCAACATTGGCTTCACTACTCACTATTGAACAGTTTGAATTAGCATCAAAGGGAGGAAGTGAGGAAGCGTGGGGTTTCATGTATCGGTTTGTACTTGAAATAATCATTTTTATGAATTTTCTGATCTATATCGTTAATAGTCATCATCTGCGATTTTGTTTTGTTTCTCTTAGATTTAATATAGCAGCAAATTTGATGGAAGAAGCCAAGGATGTTGATAATTAGGTCTCGCCAGAATTCTTGTGTAGATGCGGTTTATGTCCACAAGACATATTATTTGGAATAAAGACTAATGTTTAAAGCCCCGGTAAATCCTGAACACGAGCTTTCAATTTCTTTTCTTCTCTTGCGGGTTACAATTTTCAGTAAAAATTCAAAATAAACCTTATATCACTTTTTTGGTCTGATATATTATTATTTTAGGCAATGATGCGTGGATTTCATTTAAATGTAACTGCAGCTGTTAGGCCTCTTTGTGCACTCAAGGAGAACGTCAAACGAGTTATGTTTTATTGGTAAATTGTGTTATGATTGATATTTCTTTTTATATAGTGGCATGACATCTGTAACTCAGCAAGCACTTAGGAGGAAAATGAAAATATATTTAAACTCTACCCGTTTTGCTCTTCCTTGCAACACTTCTACAAAAATCATTGAACCGTTTCAACTCACCACCTGAGGTAGGTGACTTTTTTTTAACTTATAAGACCTGCTTAAAGACTCGATACCAAGGTACAATTTTATGAAACATAAATATGAAACTAAATTATATTAATATCACAAGATTTAATTCTTTTTTATATAATTTGGTTGCAGAGTAATGGCACGGACCGAGACTACTCACAGAAGAATACACATACGCCGGTGATGGCCTACTCATCAGTATAAGCATACATTTTAGCCAGAGTATATGCATCCGTTCCAAAATAGGAATGTAAGTGCATAACTTACTTTTGAGATTTCTTTTGTTTGAATGGCATTCTTTACATTTTTTGCCTCTTTTGTTTGAATGTCATTAAACTGAAAAATAGTTTAGCAAAATTATAGAAAGGAAAAAAGCTCGCTAAAGCAGTTTCAGATGGCGCGGCGCTGGTCGTTTGTAGGTGGAGATTTGATCTTATCTGATGTCTGTGGTAGTGTGGTAGTGTCAGCTAATTATTTGTTCTCAATTTTTTCACTTTGTTTGCTTAAATATATATATATCTTCAATAATATATGTGTTACTCACAGAGGGGTGACTTCTTGAATGAATGCTTTTAAGATATTTGAGGTAAGAAGATATATAATTTTGATGGGGAGTGAGGGTGATAATAAATGTTGCGTTTATATATCAAAGTTCATGAAAAGAGACTTTTTAGAAATTATATTTGAAACAGGTGTGGGTATTGGATGTTTTTTCGGGAAAAAACCTAAGAACAAGTCATCATTCAGAAATTGAGAAACCATTGTATAAACTGAAGACCGTACCTTCTCCAATCCATTCAAAAGAGTAGAAACCTTATTTCCTTTCATAGTTTATAACCTAAAATGTTTTATTAAGGTTTATTTTTAAGGTTTTCCTATGGGATGTTTGTCATTTCAGGTGGCTGGTAGGAGTGCATCAATCTGGATATTCAAATTTTTATCAGATGGAAATAGTAGTCTCAAAAGGTCATGATCATGAGCGTTTTACTTTTAATATCGATTGTGTAGAAAAGATGCTCAAATATGCTCAGTATGGCTACTCTTCTTAACCTATTAATATACTACTATAAATTTTCTTTTAGTATGTCCTTAGCAACTAAACAACCATGTTATACCTTTATAAAGATGAAAGGAAAGTGAACCTTTATAATAGAAGATCGAACAAGTTAATTATCAGACACGCCAGATGTTCTCATAATATTGATAATAACATGCCAAATTAGGCAAGGTTAGGCTCGGCCAATGCACAAACACTTTAATTTACCAATCTTTTTTTTGTAGTTACTAAAAATAGTTAATATGAGTATGCTTTCTATGATGAAAACAAGCTTAATACAGTACAAACTTTAACTCTTTAAAAAAATTAGGTTGTGCTCAATTTGAACACACTTTGGATGCCTTTCAACCCGTTTGACCCGTTCCATTTTTACTGAAGTCTTTTAGCCAAGCCCTTTAGACCCGTTCCTTTCTTAGTGAAGTCTTTTACCTAAGCACATTTGCATTTTGGACATGTGACATAATCTAAATCGACCCATTTGTACAGGTCAATTTGCCACAAATTTTTTTATATTGATACCTTTTATTGTTGCTATTATTATTAAGGGATATGGACTATTGGACATTACTAGTGTTAAAAGGAAATGATTTAATGGGGTCAACAAGATTAATGGTTATTTACATCATATCCCTTAATTCAAGCAAAGATATTCCTTAATTCTAGAAAAGATATTCGGTCAACAAGTAATAGCCACACAATAATTGTTTTCCCTCTTTAAGCCCATTGTAGTTTTGTATAAATAGTTGTTCTCTGCATTGTAAATCAATCAATCAATAGAATAAAAACACAATTCTCAATTCTTATCAATTCTTATCATGGTATCAGAGCACGTCTGCTCATCGTATACTGCATAACCTATTCAAATCCTCGATTCAAGCTACCATGTCCGGAGAAGCTACCAAGTCTGGAGACAAACATACGACTTTCAACCTTTATGTCAAGGCTAATGACATTAAACAAAACAAAACTCAACTAACATGTGGTAATTGCGGTATGTCGAGGCATACCACAGATCAGTATTTCGAGCAAATTGGCTACCCCGATTGGTGGAATGATGGCCACAATAAGGGCAACAAGTATCGAGGATTGGAAAGAGGCAAAGCCTCCGCTGTCAACACCAGTACTGATCAAAAAAATTCCACTAGACTTGGGGGGATGGCGGCAACAACACTTAATGAAGAAGATGGAACCTTCTCAATGAGCACAACTCAAAATTATAATATAAATCAAAAACAGTCATGGATATTTGATTGTGGAGCCACAGATACTATGACTTATGATTTATCAAATTTTGCTACATCAACTAAACCAACAAAATCATATATACATACGGCAAATGGAGAAAAAATGAATGTAAGAAATGGGGGAACTATTGAAATTTCACCTACACTTAAGCTCTTTAATTGTCTTTATGTTCCAGCTTTATCACATAAACTCCTATCGATAAGTCATGTAACAAAAGAGCTGAATTGCTCAGTTATCATGCAACCCACCTTTTGTATCTTACAAGATATCAGGACGGGAGCGATCATTAGGCGTGGCACTGAAATAAAAGGGTTGTATTACGTCGATGAATTAACTACAAGTGGAACTATGATGCTTGCTCATGGAACAAGTGAAAGAGAAGCATGGTTATGGCACATAAGACTAGGACATCCTTTCGATAGTTATTTGCATACTTTGTTTCCTAAACTTTTTCCTTTGAATAAACCAATCTCTTGTGAAACTTTCATATTAGCTAAAAGCCACAGACAAACCTTTAAAACAAGTAATACTAGAGTTAAAGTACCTTTTTCATTAATTCATTTAGATGTGTGGGGTCATGCCCCTGTTATTAGGGGACAAATGTGACAACCGAGATTGAGCAGGTTAGTTTATACCATTAGTTATGGCTAAGAGTTCATTATATGTGTCTAAATGTGTGCTATGTGATTTTATGTTTGCTAAGTGAGTTAAGTATGTGCATGATATCATTCTGAGGTGTATGGGCATCTCATTTTGAGTATGTTTGTGTTAGATTATGAGTATTCCATTTGTTCACGTCTAGTGATAAAGGAAGGGATTGGCATATTGCATGTAATGCTACGTCAAAAGTTGGATGATTAAGTGATAAGCGTTTATGATGATTGTGGCATTTTAGAAATGAGATAAGTGGGTGAAATTTGGAAGTTTGTGGCAAACTTTCTAAAAATAGAAAGTGGTTTGGTGAAACAAAAGTTATTTTTAGAAAGGTTAGTAAGTGGCGTTTAAGTAAAAAGGTTTAATCAAATTAGCTTAGACTTTTGTAAAAACTTAAGGTAATAGAGTAAAAATAAGTAGATTAAGTCGATGCATGTTGTTGGTTGACTTTTATGTTACTTAATTGGGTAATGATGTTTTTGATTTGTAATAAAGTTAATAACCAATGTACATTTAGTGAACTCGCAAGATTAAATTAAGTATATAACTATAAAATGTTCATTTTAATAATTTAGTATACTCTTTTGTAAGTAAACATAATTTGGCTTTTTAGTTAACTCTTACGTTATGAATTTTTGAACAGGTTACTAAAAGTCACCAAGGTTTGTTTTGTAATACTAAGTAGATGTAAATAAAAATTCTACCGAACAACAAATAATAATTTTAAAAAAATTGCAACTATATAGAAAACTATGATGCTTATTCAAGTACGACATAAGACTTCTTTGTAAGCAACGTTTGTCATTAAGTTTGAATAGTTGATGTCTTTGTCTAAACAAAAAACCTTCAATCTTGTCTTGCTTTTGACTCTTAACAGACACTACATTGTATCCCTATGCTTATCTGCAAACAAAGAAAATGCCTTCCAATTAGCATACATTTAAGTAAAAATCTTTGTCATAAATCCCGCTATCAATTTTATACTACTAATAGATAGGAGATCAACTTGACCCGTGAGCTCGACAACCCCATCTAAGGCTACCAAAGCTGAATCCTCCTCAAACTCCAATAATGATCCACGAATCCATCAAATGTCACTTCTAGACATCATGTACCAACCTATCAGGTGATGATGTTGGTGAACTTCAATACCGCCAAGAGATATTGAAAAATGTCTAAAAGTTATGTTTATCATCCCTCTAAATTCCGAATATAAGAGAATACTCCCTCACCTGCTGTTAAAAGGAAACAATTTAATGGGGTCAACAAGATTAATAGGTATTTACATCATATCCCTTAATTCAAGCAAAGATATTCCTTAATTCAAGCAAAGATATTCGGTCAACGAGTAATAGCCACACAATAATTGTTTTCCCTCTTTAAGCCCATTGTAGTTTTGTATAAATAGCAGTTGTTCTCTGCATTGTAAATAAAATCAATCAATAGAATAAAAACACTATTCTCAATTCTTATCAATTTTTATCATGGTATCAGAGCAGGTCTACTCATCGTATACTACATAACCTATTCAAATCCTCTATTCAAGCTACCATGTCCGGAGAAGCTATCAAGTCTGGAGACAAACTACAGACTTTTAACCTTCATGTCAAGGCTAATGACATTAAACAAAACAAAACTCACCTAACATGTGGTAATTACGGTATGTCAAGGCATACCACAGATCAGTGTTTTGAGCTAACTGGCTACCCCCGATTGGTGGAATGATGGCCACAAGAAGGGCAACAAGAATCGAGGACTGGAAAGAGGCAAAGCCTCCGCTGCCAACACCGGTACGGATCGAAAAAATTCCACCAGACTTGGGGGGATGGCAGCAACGACAGTTAATGAAGAAGATGGATCCTTCCCAATGAGCACAACTCAAAATTATAATATATAAATAAAAAACAGTCAAGGATATTTGATTGTGGAGCCACAGATACTATGACTTATGATTTATCAGATTTTGCTACATCAACTAAACCAACAAAATCATATATACATACGGCAAATGGAGAAAAAAATAAATGTAAGAAATGGGGGAACTATTGAAATTTCACCGACACTTAAGCTCTCTAATTGTCTCTATGTTCCAGCTCTATCACATAAACTCCTATCGGTAAGTCAACCCACCTTTTGTATCTTACAAGATATCAGGACGGGAGCGATCATTGGGCGTGGCACTGAAAGACAAGGGTTGTATTACGTCGATGAATTAACTACAAGTGGAACTGTGATGCTAGCTCATGGAACAAGTGAAAGAGAAGCATGGTTATGGCACAGAAGACTGGGACATCCTTCCGGTAGTTATTTGCATACTCTGTTTCCTAAACTTTTTCCTTTGAATAAACCAATCTCTTGTGAAACTTGCATATTAGCTAAAAGCCACAGACAAACCTTTAAACCTAGTAATACTAGAGTTAAAGTACCTTTTTCATTAATTCATTCGGATGTGTGGGGTCCTGCCCCTGTTATTGGGGGACAAAGTTTCCGGTATTATGTAATATTTGTTGATGATTGCACCCGGATGACTTGGATTTATTTTTTGAAAAATAAAGCTGAAGTATATGATAGATTCACTGCATTTTATGCCATGATTCAAACACAATTCCAAAAATCTATCCAAGTTGTTAGGTCAGATAATGGTGGAGAATATATGAACTCACAAATGAACCTATTTTTTCAATCCAAAGGGATAGTTCATCAAACCACATGTCCTCATACCCCGGAACAAAACGGCGTCGCTGAACGGAAAAATAGACTTTTGTTAGAAATGACTAGAGCTCTAATAATTGAATCCAATGCTCCAAATTTTTTTTGGCCAGAAGCTCTAGCCACTGCCACCTACTTGATCAACCGACTTCCTACAAAAATCCTAAAAATGAAAACCCCATTAGAAACACTCTCTGAGTACCATACACTTCCGCAAGTGCTTACCCTTGAACCTAAAGTTTTTGGATGTACGGTATTTGCTCATATTCCAAAATCATATCGTGATAAACTTGATCCGTGTGCCGAGAAATGTGTTTTTGTGGGATATGGAGTAAATCAAAAGGGATATAGGTGTTATAATCCAAAAACTCATCACATGATCACCACAATGAATTGTGATTTTCTTGAAACCAAGTATTTCTACTCCTCCCAACACAATGGTCAGGAGGAGAGAGAATGTATTGACACACTTAGTTGGTTGAGTTATGGTATACATGATAGAGGAAGGAACCATAGTACACAGAATGAGTCTCCTTTCTCCACACAACCTGAAGACCCAAATGTTAGTGATGCCCAAGAAGCTCCTAATCTGATAAATGAGGTAAGTTATACTCACTCTTTTCCTATGTTCGAACCTATTAAACTACAAATAACACATCATGACAAGGTGAGAGTATACAAGAACAGGAGATGTTTGCCACTCAAAATGACACTAACATAGAACAAAATGAACATATGGAAGAGCAAGTGAACTTTCCCACACAAGAAGACACATCGGGAAGATATGTATTGCCACCTAGAGGAAATTGAGGAATTCCACCGAAAAGATATTCCCCAGAAAAGGTGTCTAGAGGAAGTAGATATCCAATTGCTAATATAGCCAAAGGAAATCTATCCGAGGAAGCCAAGGGTTTTGCCTTATCTATGTATTCTGATGAAATCCCTGCTAATACAGAACAAGCCTTAAAATCAAAACATTGGAAAGATGCAATGGAAGAAGAAATAAAAGCTTTTATAAAAAACAACACATGGGAGAAACGTGTCTTACTGCCATGGAAGAAAACTGTCGGGTGTCGATGGGTGTTTACAATTAAATACAAACCTGATGGTACAATTGAGAGATACAAAGCGAGATTAGTAGCTAAAGGCCATACATAAACATATGGAATTAATTACTCTAAAACTTTTTCTTCGGTTGCAAAAATTAATACAATCAGAGTTCTTATTTCCATAGAAGAAAATAAAGGATGGCCCTTACATCAGTTTGATGTAAAGAATGCTTTCTTACACGGAGAGCTAAAAGAGGAAATTTATATGGAAGCTCCACATGGATTCACGGACAGTTTTGGAGAAAGAGAAGTATGCCTTCTAAAAAAATCCCTTTATGGATTAAAACAGTCTCCTAGAGCTTGGTTTGGGAGGTTCACCTTAGCCATGAAACATTATGGGTTCAAACAAAGTAACTCAGATCATACATTATTTCTCAAACAGAGAGGCAATCTCATAACCTGCCTAATAATCTATGTTGATGATATGATTATTATAGGAAATGACAAAAAAGAAATAACCAAACTAAAGAAGAACTTGTTTACAGAATTTGAAATGAAGGACCTTGGAAGACTCAAATATTTCCTTGGTATTGAAGTTCTAAGATCAAAACAGGGGATCTTCATGTACCAGAAGAAGTATGTTCTTGATTTACTAGCAGAGATCGGTATGGTTGATTGCAAACCAGCGGACACTCCAATGATTGTGAATCAGAAGCTTTATATGGAGAAAAAAGACCGCTTGGCTGACAAAGGAAGATACCAACGAATGGTAGGAAAACTAATATATCTCTCACACACCTGACCTGATATAGCACATGCTGTGGGAGTGGTAAGTAAGTTTATGCATCAACCTCAAAAGGCTCACATAAAAGCAGTCTTAAGAATTATAAGATATCTTAAGGGAACGACGAGGCATGGAGTCTTGTTCAAACAAAATGGGCATTTAGAAACTCAATTATATACCAATGCAGATTAGGCAGGAGATAAAGGAGACCGAAGATCAACCTCAGGTTACCTTACCTTAGTTGGTGGGAACCTTGTTACGTGGCAAAGCAAGAAACAGAAAGTGGTGGCCCTTTCAAGTGTAGAAGCCAAGTTCTGAGGGATTGCAAGGGGGATAACTGAAGTGTTGTGGATACGAAAGCTACTAACCGAGATAGGATATCCACCACAAGAACCTAGCAAAGTCATGAGTGACAACAAAGCAGCCATCCAAATTTCAGAAAATCTAGTACAACACGATCGAACAAAGCATATAGAAATAGATCGACACTTCATTAAAGAAAAGTTAGAAGCAGAGGTCATCACACTTCCATTTGTTCGGTCACAAGACCAACTTGCCGATATTTTAACAAAAGCTGTTAATGAAAGAACCTTACACGAGTGTTTGGGCAAGTTGTATTTTGGAAATCCTACTATTCAACTTAAGGGGGAGTGTTAAAAGGAAACAATTTAATGGGGTCAACAAGATTAATGGTTATTTACATCATATCCCTTAATTCAAGCAAAGATATTCTGTCAACGAGTAATAGCCACACAATAATTGTTTTCCCTCTTTAAGCCCATTGTAGTTTTGTATAAATAGCGGTTGTTCTCTGTATTGTAAATCAATCAATCAATAGAATAAAAACACAATTCTCAATTCTTATCAACTAGAACACCGTCTAAAGGGAACTGAGATAGCTATATTGCGTACCAAAAGCAAGCTCAAATGGGACTAGGATTTGGTCGAGAAGCTTGACAGCCTTGCTAAGCGGGAAATTGATGAATCTACCAGCAAAGTGTTGGTTCATGTCGTTGCTAATTCTGGAGACTACATCTACAAGAATCAACCACAGACGCTGCTGTAGATTATCCAAAATTTCGTGTCTCGCTTAGCCAAAAACAGTTTCCTGCATTGCGAGTCTTGCATACTGTTTTTAAGATTCTATATCTTTTCGGTTGATTTTCCCAAGTACTTTTAAGCTCAATGTTTATCACCACACATGTATGGGTACATTTTTTTGAAGTATAATATGTATGTTTATTTTTACTGAAGACCATTGGTTTTACATTAGAGATCATGAAAGTTAAGAGTACATGAAATATTCATTTGAATTTGGCTAATGCTTACCTGAAAGCATCGAAGGACATATAAATAAATAAAATCTTGCATGCCTTTATGAATACAAATGAATTTGTGAACTCATGTTTCCTAAAGTATTGAATATTTCTCCAAGTATAGCATATAACATCGATGGTTTGACCGGTTTTGATTGCTGTAGCTGTTGAGATGGTCACCTATAATGTCAGTTGACATCCTTTACTTTTATTTTAGATAAAATAACATCCCTAATTTTGATAATGATTTCTAACAACACATTTAATTCCTTTTTTTGTTGAGGTAGCTTGTTACATGATTTAATAAAGCAACTCTTCCTTGCAAGGTCTATCAAGTAAATCTACTTTCCAGAGGCACAAGCAATGGCTAAAACATTCCAAAACACGTAGTACCATACACAAGATAATGAAAGTACATTTTTTACCCGATGCAAAGGAAATAGTACAAATTTTCGATGTGCACTACAATGAAGCTTGCTGAATATGTCGAGTTTGAAAATGTGATACTTTGGAATTTCATTTTTCTCAGTTAACATCGCATTATAAACTTAAACCCCATTTTTACTTGGCCCTAATAGTTTATCTTTGACAGTTGGTGTTTCGTACAGTCGGGTATTCTGGGGTAGATACATGGAATCTTGTCAATGAAGCTTGAATAATGGCTGTAAGTTATCTTTGACTTATGATTGTTGGCATGTGAGGTTGTTTTACTTACTTGATGCTTCTTTGTTTCACCATATTGAGTGAGAGGGTTTCTTAATATCTGCCAAGGTTTTTTCCAAACAATCGGGAAGCATTCATACTGGAGGCAAGCATTGTTTATTACGTATTCTTATTAAGGCTTGGTGTTTATTTTTTACTACTTTAAATTTTAGTTATGAATCTTTTCAACATACTCTATAATTAAATAAAAAACTTGCACAAGCACATGTGTGGCTTTGCTCTACCTTGGATATGCCTCTGCCTTTTGTCAACGGGCTAAGGGATTAGGACATCGAGTTAACGAATTATGATAGCGTGATGAATTTCAACTGCATGTAGATGCTTTAGAACGGAAGGCTCATAAGTTGGAATAAGGGGTGGTGATGCATTGGAATAACGCTTTCTTGCTTTGAAATGGTGGTTTAATAAATTGGAGATATTTTCCAGCTAAATTATACCATATAGAGAATTTAATTAACAAGTATAAACAACTAACATAGATTCAACTAAGCACCACTATGTGTTTCTGTTTTGTATATATCCTTGATGTTAATGGTTGTTTGTCATTTTTTAAATTCTATTTGATTATGTTTGTAAAACTGTATGTTCACTTCTTTAATTGGTGAGTTTTGTTGCGGCTAAGTATATATTATTGATACTCTAATCAGTAACAAGCTCATAACACTCAATATCAGTGGCGGAGCTTGAGCACATTGCTTGGGGGGGCCGAAACATACTAGCGTATAATGTTTATGCTCGTATAAAGTTTCGATAAAAAATTCTTAAATGTTACCATTAATTGAGAGATTTGAGAGATACTATGTATGATTAACTCAAGTTTAAACAAGACAAAAAATCATTAAGCATTAACATAAATAATAAAATAATGAAACATTAGTGAATTTCTCCTAAAAAAACTCAAGAACTAACATCTAAATGATATGAATGAGGGTTCTTTTCTAAAATTTTGATATCTTATGTGCTGTTATGCCTTGTTATCATATTTTAAGGAGGCCAAAATGTAAAATATGTTTACAAAGTTTACAATTTCACTCAAAGCTGGTAACTACTATTGAGATTCTTGGGGGGGCCACCACCCCTCCCTGCCTTTATTATCCTCCGCCTATGCTCAATATATAGTTTAGGTGGAGACTTACATTAGAATACAGTTACTTTGAATCACCTTCTCTTTATCTTATTCAAGATAATACAATGATACAAATGTGTAATTAGGTGCATGACCCATCTCTATCTTATGAATGGCTAAGTTTTGTCATATTTCAGTGCAACCCCGTCCCTGATCTCATATTCATGCTTCCAATGGGAAATAGGTTAACCAATCGTCAGATCGAGCAGTACATGTACTAAATTATTTATCATAAACATATTTTACTTACATAATTAATTTACTCTT